>JAOVVO010000287.1:0-94954 GCA_028564675.1 Onchocerca lupi
ACAGCTGAAGCTTAGTGGCTAAAGCATATTGTGCTAACATCTAATCAAAATTTAACTGCTAGGAAAATTTTCATGAATGAAATATTCTTGAAAAGGATTGAATAATTTTCATAAATAGATGATTACACAAATAAATTAGCTTATCATGGTGACAATTAATTTATGCATTATTTTATGCAAATTATATTGCCTTTTTGTAGTTTTATTGATGCAAAGTTGTCATGAATTAAACTTTGAATCGCATCTTTGACATCCTTTACCACAAGTATATGTCTTGAAATTTACAATTAATATAAGATCCATGCGAGAATTTTATGAACTTAAAATGAGACATTCGGTAAAATATCCTTTACGTATGACGCTGTGTGCACTATTTGCGAAACTCTCCAAATTATTCGAATTTTGAATAGTATTTGTTCCTGTTACAAATTGTAGTACATTCTCGAGTAGAGGGAGAGATTCCATAAGTTCGGAACTTTCTTCATTTTATTTTATAGTTCCATAGATCTTACATCCAATGTCTCATGCGTCGTCCCACGTATTTTTCCCGATTGCGGAACTCATATAGATCAACTTACATGATACGTTAAGTGCTTCACATAATATGCATGTAGTGCATATCCGATTACTTACTGTTCTAGACGGCAATAAAGCAGTAGGATCGCAAGTTTGCAAGTTTGCACCGACGAGCAGTTCACAGTTCATGTGTCATAAAACTCGTACGGCAACTCTATGTAGCCTGATGAGCATAGCATGGCCCGAGTGTGTTGTGAGGGCCGTGCTTTATTCCGCTTCCTTTGGTTTTAGCCAGGAGATGAGAGGAAAGTCAAAGTGTTTAATGTGTTTTTTATGCATGTGTCAAGTTTGTCATTGCTTTTCCCGAAGTCTTTCGTGAATCTCAAAAGGCATTCCTAGATTAAGTGGAAGAACATAAGTAATTATAATGGAAATGGGATGATTTGATCTGATATGATTTGACCAAATTCTTCTTATTGTATGCTGCATTTATTATTTGTCATTATTTCTAGACGTATGTTGAGCAGAGCGTTAATTCGATCTTCACGACTTGTATCGTTGACTGATGGGAGGATACAGATGATCAGGGTTGGTTTGCATTTATTGATTCTTGAAGTTATATGAATGGAATTTTCTCAGTTTATGGCAAGTCATCTTTTTTTCTTTATTTCAGAATATACGAGGTGCGAAACAAAGATTTGGTGCATACAAGAAAGCACGACGAGTTCTGCTAGGAGCTACAGCCACGAGTACAACAGGTGATATAATCAGATCATTTATTCCTAGTAAGAATATTCAGTTTCGGCATGCTTAATAAATGTCTGCCAATTCGATGCTTATCACTTCTGTAACATTTTTTTTTTGAAACCCATTTTCAATTTGTGTAGATTGTGAGCTTTCATTCATTCATTTTTTTATTCCTCCAGGTTTCGCATTATTACCTTTTCTGGGGAAGTCAGAAAGAAACAATGGCTCTGAGGAAGCTTTAAAACTGGAGCGTTTCAAACGAGAAGCAGATACATTATACAGTGTTTATTTGATCGAAAATGCATATAATGTCTTAAGGAGGTTCAGTCATTAAGATATGATTTCTCGTTAGTTTTTCCCGAAATAAAATCAGAAGCTGCACAATTTGACATGATCTTTTTTTTTTTCCAGATTTTCATCAGGCAATGATCCACAAATGCTTTGGCGACTGGCTCGTATATTATGTGAAAAATCTAAAATGTCTAAGGTTGGCTTTTAATTTTTGGCTTAATAGAGACTTCAAGATATTTCCGGTGAAATCAATTGTGCCATCAATGTTTGCAATTTAGGGGCCAGGAACCAGCTTTTTATATCTTACAATTGTTGTGTTGATAAATGACAAATATTATTTTCCATATTTAGAAATATTTCAGGATAAAGATGATAAAAGGCGATTCATGTATGATGCTTTGAAAATGGCTGAGAAAGCACTTGATAATGAAGGTGAAGAACCTTGTTGGGAGGCTCATAAATGTTGAGTTATCGAGTGCAGTTTTTTCAAAAATTTTTCAGTTTTTATAATTATTTCTAGTCTGCACATAACATGAATTCTTTTAAATTCTTTGATCAACATTTTGAATAGTGGAAGATTTATTGTGTTTGATTTTTGGCAGAAGTGCTGAATGAAACAAATAGGGAGAGAAGACTAAAGAATTTCAGTTGGTCCAAATTTGATTAAGGGGAAGAATTGCTGTGTTTGCTTTCATTTCTGATGAGTTACCTATATCGACTGTTTCTTAATATGATGATGTAGTTTGAGATGATAAACCTCACTTTATTTTTTAATACCCTGACACATAGTGATTGGTAAGACATCGATGGAGGGATGATATAAATGAAAGATTCTTCGCCATTTAGAAAAAGATTTATTTTCTCAATGATTTTTTTTAGGTATGCTATTGTACTAAGTTATGTATCAGAGTATGAAGGTACCAGAGAACAGATTCGTCAATCCTTCGAAGTTCGCAAGCACCTTGAGAAAGCGCTTGATGTAAATTCTACTGATGCAACCACTTGGCATGCACTTGGTTCGTATTCATTTACAACATATGTTGCTTATCAAGTTATCTTGTTTTTAAAATATTTTAAGAATTCTTCGTGATTACGAATTATTTTTGTTCATTTTGTGATTCGTTGAAACCTTGTTATTTTAGGCGTATGGTATTTTACATATGCGGATCTGCCGTCATGGAAAGTTGCAATAGTTAAGGCATTTTTCGGATCAGTTCCACCAGCGACATATGAGGACGCTTTGAGATGTTTCCAGAAAGCTGAGTTTATCAAGGTAGGATTGGAACTGTGTATTTTCTAAAATATGCTTATTTGATACATTTCTTATGATAGTTTTTGATATGACAGTTTTAATAGTAGCGCATATCAAAAGAACATGGATTCCAGCCGAATTTCGACTCTTCGAATTTGTGGTATTTGGCAGAAGTAAAAACTAGACTTGGTCAAAATCAAGAGGCTTTTGAACTTTATAAAGCTGCATTCAAAATGCCAGTAATTACCATGGATGATGGTGATACTCATGATAAGGTGAAATTTTTGCTGTGAAACTTTTTTTATTTGCTACAATAAAAGTTCCAAAATATGTTACTTTATTATTTTAGGCATATGAAAAATTACGAAAGCTTGGTGTGAAGGATTTCACGAGACTTTAATGTCATAATGTTTCTTTTTGAGAAGTTCTTGATATGTTTACTCAGTAATGTTTATGGCTTTTTATTCATCGTCTGATGATGTAAAGGTTGCTTTACTTCTCGCGGCAATATTTTATTTTTAACCAATGAAAATTAGTAGAATCATTTGGATATTTGCGCTTAATTTGTTTTTTCGAACATTTCTTTTGAATTGTTGTAGTAATTTTCAAAGGAATTTTGTCGTATGGTTACTTTTTGTATCATAGATTCTTATTTTCTGCTAGTGCATTTCACTTGCTCGATATGATTAATATAATTCTAAAGAGAAGAAATCCATTTAATCTCATTTAACTTTTTCAAATAAAATTTTGTCATATATTTTTTTCAGTTTTTTATATTTTCATATTTTGTTTAATTCGAAAAGCTATGCTATGTTGCAGTTATTACAAACTTGCAAATTGTTGCATTATTACGGGTCAAAAATAGCTGGTTTTGTTATGAATAAAATGATTCCCTTTTTTTATTTACTTTTTGATAAGAGATAAATATTATTCTTAAAATAAAGTATTGTAAAAAGTTCTATTTTTTTTGATGACTTTGAATAGGTATGAGATAAATCATTAATTGTCACCGTTTTGAGAACCTAATTCTTGTGAGTCATTTTTACAACAGTGTTCTCCTCCGCATACTACTGACAGTACTTTACCCTTTAAAGTTTTTTAATCTGAAATTGAAAGCCACTTCGAACGTTCTCCTTTTTTCTGTCTTTGCGAATGCTGTATCATAGTATGATCTGTTGTTTGAACTCAAGTTTAAATAAGACAGCACTCAGTAAAAGCTTTTTCGTTTATATAAATTTTCTGCCTTTTTTTTGTATCTTTTCAAATGGCCAATTAGCTTTTATAAGAAATGAGGGATGTTTTTTCTATTTCTTTGATACCGATTGTTATAACAGATAAAATGATTCATTTACCGCACATTGATCATGACCGAAGGAGACGTGCCGGTGATGAAGGTATGATTTATACATGAAATTTGTCCGCTATTTTTGAAAATTCTGAACAACTTTCGGACGGTTTAGTATCCATTTCACGACTACAGTTGGGAAGTGTTGTCACTTTTCAGTTTTTGCTGGATAATGATAAAAAATTTATAGACAATGATTGGTACTATAAGAGACGACGAACTGTTCCGGAAAAGACGGAAGCAGAAGTACATCTGGAATTCCTCATCAGTCGTATTGGTGAGAAGGTAAGTTTAAATCGTTAACAGTGATCTCATGGATGGCATTAATAAGGGAAACATAGCTTTGTTATCTTTTATGAATTCTAAATATTTTTAAAAATAAAAATAGGAAGGATTATATAAAATAATCCCAATACTTTGCGGTTTTTCCCCATTCGGAATAGATAATGTTATTTAAATTTAATTCAGAGTGGTTCATCCATGGAATCCAATTTGGAAAATTTGGCACAATCACTGGAAACTTATCTCACCACTGATATAGATCGCATTATCGATATTATCATAGAGTGGTGATTTTTAGAATGGTGTAGTATTTTTTAATATTTTTTTTCATGTGGAAAAATTAAGGATCTGTAAATACTGTTGATTTTTAACAGAAATCTTTTTTATTGCAGCGTATGTTATTTGACGGAAGAAGTTACTGCATATTCAACTCTTGTCGGCTTGTTGAACTCAAAAAAACAGAAGTTTGGCTTTGAGGTATTGCAAGCTTTTTATATTAAGGAAAACGAAGTAATATGATGTTTTTGCATAATATAATTTGTTTAATCACCAGAAAAAAGTTGATTTTGCAAAAACTTTCAGCTTCTGCATCAATTACTGGAGGCTTTGCAGAAAAAGCTTATATCCGCTGATTTCATTCATGCTTTGCATATTGTAAGTTTCACATTTTTCGAAATTCCATTTTATTTTTTCTGCATTAATTTGATTTTTGATTATTGATTGATGACTGTTAATCTTTTTCAGGTCACATTTTTGGCTGATCTGGTCAATTGTCATGTTGTTTCGTCCAGTTCTTTGGTGGAGTTTTATGAAAGCTTCATGGAAGCAGCTTGTGAAGAATGTATTCCACAAGTATGATTTCTAAAAATGCTCTGGGTATGTAAACTAGATTCATGAAATTGTACCAGTTCTTGGTCTGTACGAAATTTTGAAGGCGGAATAGAAAATGCAGTACTACTTGCTATTTTGTTGTGGATGTTAATTTAATAACTAGTCGATTTGATTTTGGATGCTTTCGAACATTTCTTGAAGAGAAACATATAATTATATTTTTTTTGTTCTTAAAGAATGTTGATCTTTCCAGGTTCGAAGTGATTGGTTTGTTTATGCGGTACTACACAGTCTTCCCTGGGCAGGACCCGAACTAAATGATAGAGAGAAGGAACCACTCGATAATCTCTTAGAAGGTGTCGATAAATATATGCTTGAAAGGAATACATCTCATGCTAAGGTGAAATTTATAACTTGTCACGGTTGCAAATTTAGTAATTATTGGCGCACGTGATATTAGCAGATATGATGTTAATATATATTCAAACTTACCATAGCATTTCGAGATAGAGAAGGAAGGTGGAATAATCATAAGATTGAGATTTTATTATAAGGATGGCAAGCTTTAAATAAAATATTGGCAAAGTCGTTTTCTTTGGGAATGCATATTATAATGCCTTATGTAATTACAACTAAGCGTTCCAAATTCTACATTGCATTATTCGATTTCACAGTATTTTCTTAACCTGTTTTATTGTTTTATTCGTTCTTGATATATTTATTACTGTTAGAAATTATTTTTAGTTGCTTCAAGTTTGGTCAGCAATGGAACATGAACAAGAAGAATATTTATATAGCCTTTGGACTCAAATTTCCAAGCTACGGGATGATGGATGGGTAGAGCGACATATTTCGCGATATTATGTAGCATTTGATGGTTCTCTGGCTGGTGCGGTTACGCATAATTTACCGTTGTAAGATCTACTGATAATTTTTTTTTTTTTTTTCGAATTTCTACTTCCATAACAAATTCTTAAGATTCATACGTTTTCAAAAAAATTGTATTTCCTTTTTGATTGAGGAAGAAGCTTTCAAAATAATATAGGAAAATTTTTAACAATATTGACAAATATGGCAAGAGATATTTTACAGCTATTCTATAAAAAAAACAGATTTCTATAGAGATTGCAGTTCTGATCAATCATGCTGAAAGTCTCTTCTGCTCTTATTTTTTACATGTAATTTTTCTAATGGGAATTCCTTGTATCGATATACTTAATTCATGATATTATTCTATAGGTTTGCTCCACCACCGCATACGTCAGTAATGGTATATCCGCTACCTACTGTTGTATTTCGTTTTTTCGACTATGCCGATTGTCCAGATGAAGTAATTATCTACGTTTTTTTTTACTTTTCTTTTGTCTTTATTTTTTCATTGTTCAGTACCTTATTATTTTAAAACAATCATTTGTAGGGACCAGTGCTTCCTGGTGCTCATTCAGTTGAGCGCTTTTTGATTGAAGAAGAACTATGTTCGATAATTGAAAATAACTGTTATAATAGGAAAGAATGGTAGTGTTCTTGTTTCTGATATATTATTGCTTTTATTTTGTATTTACTGAAATCTTTCGAAGTTTGACGCAGCTGGCGAATTTTTGAAATTTTAGTGCAGCACAGCTTGTCAGTTATCGAAAAAAAACAATGGTTCCAATAAATTACATGATTTTGGAAACAATCTTTTCGCAGTTGTTACGTCTGCCACATCCACCATTGCGACCTTTATTTTATGGAAGTCTGATGATTGAATTATGTAAGATGAAAAATATGCCTCAGGTTTGATTTTCTCATCGTTTTTTATGCTTTCTTCATGCTAAAATTCAATAGAAGGTAGCTATAATTTACTAATTGATCTTCAAATCTAAATTATGGTATTTTGAAACTTGCACATTTGTAGGTAATCGCTCAAGCCGCAGAGCTGTTTTATCAGCGGATTGATACAATGCAGCTTGAATGCATTGATAGGTTTGCTATTATAATGAAACTTGATTTCAGTTTTTTTATTCTGATTAGTGTAGCGCTACTCTGACTATTCATGTTTAAAACGAAAATTTCATTCCTCCATATAATATACGAAAATAAATTCTATTGCAAAGACTGTGGTCTATTTTTGCGAATTCGAATTTTATTATTAAGTTGTGTTTAGATGAAGTATTTTTCATTTTAGATTGATTGATTGGTTCAGTTATCATTTGTCTAATTTTGAATATCGTTGGTCATGGATTGATTGGGACGATTGTCTCGATTTGAATGATTATGCACCGAGACGATATTTTGTGAAGGAAGTTAGCCATTTCTTTTTAATGCCAATTTAATTAGTCAAATTCTTCAGAAGAATTGTCAAAGAAATAGTCAATTAGTGATTTTCCTAATTAAGGTTATCGAAAAATGCATGAGGTTTTCGTATCACGAAAGAATTTGTGATTGCTTGCCAAGTTCATTCGAAGAAATAACACCAGAAAAACCCTCTATATCGTTTCTAGTAAACCAAGGTCTGTAGTTTAATTACTTATATACTTATTTCTTTTTGGAATATATTTTCCTTAAATCTGAAACTCACACTTTATTTTTTATAATATGTTTTATAAAAAATAAAAAAAAAAACTGCACTCTTCAATTGTATATATTTCTCTGAAAAGCACTTATTACTTTTTTTTCAAAAGCATTTACCAAACTTTAACCATTCACTTCACTAAAACAAAATAAAGCTCGAATTTTTCATGATCACCTTTTGAATCATGCAGTTTTATTTTTTCGATATTTGCCTATTATTGATTATCGTTTTTTCACAATTTTATTAAGTCGAAAAAATATAATTTGTTGACAAGACTTGCAGCAATCAGTTATGATTTATTTTTTCTAGAAGAACAAAGTGTAAAAAAATTGGTTGCTGAAGTTGAAAGAGCATTCCATAATAAAACTGAGCCAAAGAAGTTGACTGAATTGTTACGCGGATTTGACCAAAAAGACAGCGGTTTAACAACACTCTCTATTTTTTTTGCAGTTATGCTTAATGCAGCGCAAAAATCATTTAGTCACAATTTTGCAGCCTTAGCAAGGTTTGTTTTCCTATACTTTTTTCATGCAAATGTTTAGATTCAGAAACAATGTTTTATTTCTCTTTTTAAGCTTAAATTAACTGAATTTAAATGAATTTCCAACTATTAAATTGATTAAAATTTAGACCGGCTATTTATTTTGAATCCCAGGTACCACGAAACATTGAAAGAACTGAGTGGTATTAATGATGAGTCCTCTATGGCACTTTTGCGAACACTTCACAGTGTCTGGAAGCATAATCGACAAGTAAGATATCGCTTAAAGACAAATTTTTACTTGAGGATTAATTTGGAGAGGGAAGAAGAGAAGGTCTATCGAAAAATCTACTGGTTTACAGATTAGTTTATTTCAAACTGTTTCATCTGATTGTATTACTATAAAATTATTGCAGATGATGGTTGTGTTGATTACTAAAATGCTTCGAATGACATTGGTGAGTGCGAATGCCGTGGTATTCTGGTTGTTGAGTAATCTTGACCAGGAATTGCATCGGTTACTTTTTGCATCCCTTAACATCAGTTTTTTTTTTTAAATCATAATATGAGAATTGATTATACTAGTCCTTAATTTTTGTTGTAATAACTTTGCAGCTTCTGGCTATGGGAAACATTGTTTATAGTTATAAAACATGCATGCGGCCATACGAATCGATGTAAGAAGAAATTTCAACAAATGCAAGAGAAGCGTGTTAGGATGGATCGAAATGATGGAGAAGTGATTTATTTAATTTTATGATTTTGTGAATATTAGTTTTGAAGAATTGGGTGTATGAAAAAAGTGAAGGATTTTTTTTGGACAACTGTGAAATAATTTTTGCTTATCTTCTTCTGTGTTCGAAAAATATATATGGGGATGAAAATATCTTAAAGATTAGTTCCATCTTAATCATCCTTTTTCTACTTGTACTTGTTCATTAGTGACAACTGTTAAAAGATTCCAAACTGATTATTTACAGGGAATCACTTCGTAATTTCAAAACTATAAAAGCGGATAATGCAAATAATTATTGACATCCTTATTGATCAGAATACCATTGTGTAATTCAGATTAATTTAATATGTGATTATTGAATCAAGCTCGATATTTTCAAACAAATGCAAATGCAAAAAAATTTGTCTGTGATTAATGTTTTGAGAATTTTATGGCGCAGTTTATAAAACTCCAGTTTTTCGCATCTTTATTTTCTTTTATAAGTGATTGTTTTTTTATTTCAATTCTTTGTACAGGCATATCAGAATTTCTGTTATAAAGAGGAAGAGGATAGTTTGGGGGTGGTTCTTGATGATGATATTGAAGAAAAGAGGAAAGAATTGGAGGAATTACAAGAAATGTTGAAAAATCTATTTCTGAATGTTTTGCATGTAAGTTTTGCAACTAACTTAGAATATCGTTTCATTCATTCTTTGAAGCTATTGAGAAATATAATTTGTTGCCTTAATTTTAACTTCTTTATAGAAATTTTATTTTAATGGAAAGTTGTGATGAAAACTTAAGATTCTAAAATGTAAATAGGACACCACATATTATTGTCGAATTCTCCTATGATTCTTCCTCTTATAAAGACAGTTGTTTTTCAGAAATTGGTAGTTTTTCTCTCAGAACATCTTATAAAAAATGAAACGGCTGGAAGAAACTACGACACTTATTGGTATCGATATATGATGGGACGATTTAAGGAGATCTTATTGAGAGTTTGCGTTTTTTAGTTTTTAGATTTTGAAATGCTGCTGTTCCCATTTTTATCTGAAATCAGGATTTCTGGGTTTCCTTTTTATTGACAAATTAATAATAGTAGTGCTAACAAAATATCCATTTATAATATTTTATGTTCTATCTTTTGATTATAATTAATTGGACTATTTTGTGACCGAATAAAAATATTTTTGTATTTAAATCATAATTTCAAAAAGTTTATGATGCAGACAACTTTTATAAAAATGAGTACTTTCTTTCTATAAAAAACATTCCTATGAGTGATATGAAACTGAAATTGATTTTTAGTACTGGCACGAATTATTCGAGATGAAACAAGATATTGATAAGGAATTATTTGTAACAGCAGGAATCGATTCAAGAATTTTGGAAGTTTACTGTCAGTTCACTGCTTTAAGGGCGTGAAATTTCGTTATTTTTAAACTTGTACTTTCTCGTGTTTAACAAACTGTATGTTGTAAGTTATGGTGTGGAGGATGTGTAAATATGTAGAACTTACGAACTCTAAAATAAAACATATATTAGATTTAAAAGAAATGGGATTTTACGTTTTAATGATTAGTTTTGAAGAAGTGTAGATGCAGTAATTGAATTTTCGTTGTGAATGAAGTTCGCTGCTTTAAAATATTTATTTTTGAATTGTTTTCAATTTACAGGGAACGAGATGTTTATGTACAACTTCTTTTTAATGAGATGCATGAAAATAATATTGATTTCAAATGAATACATGTTTTTCAGATTTCATATAGCAATTATTATGACTTTAATATTACATTCCAAATTATACAGTTTATTCCAAAATCATTGTTGATTTCATAATTATGAAAAAAATATTTTTTTATTGACGGTATATTTTGTGATTTAGCACTTGTTTTTTTCTTGGATTCAGAAGTCTTGACTGATCCCGAAAATCCTGAAATATTTTTGGATTTTCACGTCTGAATTTAAATTTTTTTTTTTTAAGGATGAAAAATAGTTCTGTGTCTTGAAAGAAATGAATTAGATCTTCTCTGACTGAATTCTTGCCATTTGATGTATGATATTGTCAGAGAGATTATTGTTGATTGATAAGCGAAACACTTGTCTGTCGATCTAATTGCGTAATGATTTTATCTTTATTTTAATTGAATTAGTATCCAATATGTTGATTAAATTGTATTGTTCAGTAGTGTGAATTATGGATCTCGGAAGTATGTGTATTGTTGTGTACATTAAAGAAAAACTTTTTTTGAATTTGTAGTTGTCTCTGCAACATTTGAAGTGAATCAAAAAGTGATGGATACAAAGCTTTTCTACTTTGTTGTCTTTGGAGATGTTTTGAGACTTCTATCATATTTTGAAATGAACAGGATAATTTTGTCAAAATAGCATGCAAAAGATAAAGCTTCGAAACATTGTGATTGTCATATGAAATCAGCATAATAATGAACTGTATAATTTTAGCTTGAGACGGATTCTGAATTTAAAAATTTTAAATGTCATACTGCATAACGACAAATCAAAAATGATTTGTGGTATTTCCCCGAATGACTGTTCTTTTTTCAATCCTAATTCCAATTAATGAATAAAATTTTCGGATCCACGAAATTCAATCCATTTACCGTATTTAAGCTATCGCTTTAGAGAAATGCAAATTGCAACCACGGACATGCAAATTTTTTTCACTAATAAAAATTCTCTCGAAATGCTGAATGATACAATAAAATTTTCGCATAATTTTTGTTGCGGTCTTATAAATCATTAGGCATCGTAGAGCAACTGTTTCAAAACAAAAGATTTAGTCTGATAACTATATGAAGTCAGTTTGATGCTTTCAACTAAAAGGCATAATGAGTTTGAGGATCCAGTTTTGTAAGCACGAATCGAAACTGAATTCTAGGATGGACTTGTCATTACAGCTCAAGAATTCTCCAGCGAACAGTGTCCATGGCCAGCAAAATCAGAAATTCAGATTTTGCCATTCATTAAGAAAACTAGCTGGACCCGGCCACGCGGAGCTCTGACTTTCTAATTTTATCTCTCTGAGTTTCTAATTTTGAACGAGAAATTTCACTGGATTTCGTTGCAACCCAAGCACTGCCGTTGAATGCACCAAGATCTCCCATTATTTCATCGATCCGGTTACCTAGAGGCTTTTTTTATCAGAAAGCAAAATTAATTCCTCCAATTATCGATAAATTTCTAGCAAGAGCAGTGATTTTTCCAGCAAAAGAATTTCCCGTTCTAATCATTTTGAAAAAAATGTCGTTTCAGTTTTACGTACCGCTCCAACAAATTCATCGTTTGCGTCGATTCTTCATGACACTTCATCTTCTGAAGAAACTTCAGAAAGCGACCAAAATCAGACTATCTCGAAAATTTTTTCATTAAAGTCGTTTTTTATTTTCTAAATATCCGAGATTTTCTCCATATAACTGGAATAGATTAATGGTGAAACCAATATAGAAGAGTTCTTGTATCGAGCGTTTCCAGGTCCAAATTCGATCATCAGGTTCAATTTTGTTTTCTAATATTTCGCTGATCTCATCAAGCGGAAAAAGCTTGTGGATGTGAACGAAAACCATTCCATCAAAAAAGGTTCCACTGTTTGGCATTATTATTCTAATTTTCAAAAATTCCCAGAATGTCGCTGAAATCACGAAGATAAAAGAAGAGAATCAGTGATTCCTTTGTTTTAAATTTGACATTGCGTATTTGCTGTAGTTAATTGTGAAATAATTTTTATCTATTAAATCAATTAGCTTTAAAAAAAAAAAGCTTTCTTCCATCATGCACTAACCACAACCGCATTCTCATGCATTAACAAAGGCTATATCCCTGAGACAACAAAGGAGCTTTCTTGTAGCCCGAAAATGATGTCAAGATTCATCCATGAAGAAGAAGAGGGTTCTGCGTAAAAAAAATCATCTCAAAGGATAGGCAGCCTTGAGTTTCAATCGGATGGTCAGCTCGTGCTATTGAATTTTTCTTTTATTGCGTAACCATATCTCCTTATCCCTTTGATATTATCGAAATTGTTTTGTTGATATAATTGCTGTTCATTGATTAACAAATTTAACATAATAAAGGTTTAATTACCCAAGTTTAAGGTTTGTTTCCAAATAAGTGAAAGAACAAAATTGAAGAAAGCAGTGAGAACTGAAAACAGAATTCTTGTCACGACCAGAAAGAACAGCGACATATGGATACATTCGATTTTTGGCAGAAAGAAGCTATAAAAATGTCGGATGGGAATTCTCGTTTTGAGCGTTTCCAGGGCGAAAATCTTTCCGCCGAATCGATCCTTATACGACACAGTTTATCCTTTCACAAAGTTTATCAATCAAAAGATTCTTGAAAAACGAATAGAACGAGAAGCATCTTATAAAATTTCACACGAAGAACCTTTTAAAACTGAATTAACAATGCAAAATATTCCTCCAGCGCAATCATTACTCAATCCTCAGTAAAGATCACCAGAAGAATCACTGATCTACGAATCACAGGATAATGCAAATTTATGCAAGAACATGTTTCATATCGATAATGCTGCAAAGGTCGTAAATAGTACTACTATGAACAAAACCAGCAACTGCGGCAACGAATCTGTTACGAGAGTCATGTTTGCGCCTGTTTAAATATATTTGATACTATAAACTTTAAACAGTTTAACAAACAGAGCTGCTTTCACATTTAGATCGCACTTGAGAACTCTATTTCGATGGTTAATAAATTTCTTTGATTTTAAATTCTAACCTATAAACTAGGGATTATTCAAAACTTGAAAAATAAAAATTTTGTTAAACATGCAGGATCAACAATTCCATTCTTTATCAAATCTTTTATCAGAATTCTTTCATTTTTTGCAGACCAGATATTCTCAGTACAGGAGAAGATGCCAAGATCAAAGCTGGTCCTCAGTGTTGATGCTTCAGCTACTAAAGATAACAGAATATTATGCACAACTTAATTTCAAGAGATGAAATTATTCTAAAGTAGATTATTGATAAATTTTCACGTAATCATTAGTTTGTTGTAAAGCTTTAAATGTTAAATGCTGGCTTTTCATTCTTAAAATTTTTTACTGCAGGTTTTATCTCTGAGAAACATGATACCAGATCACACTTAATGTGATCTAGTACAACTAATCTTGCACACGGAAACAAGACTTGGTGAAATCTCTGTAAAAGTTTTTGCCAAAGAATTGTTCTATCTTGTAAAATAAAGCATCACTTTGCGAACAAGAAATGGTTATTTCAGATGAGTCTTTAAATGATGATAATTCGTTGAAAGACTTACTTGAAATAAAGCGAAAAATAGCAGAAGTGATGTGAATGGTTGAGAAAATATTATTCAGTTAAGCTATTGATAAGTTATGTAAACTGTTTTGATAAAAATTATCAAATTTTCCTTTCCGGATTTGATTTTTCTTTAATGTTTTTCCTGTTTTTTTTTTTGTTATGTTCTTAGTTTCCACTTCCTATATTTATAAACATTATTCTTCTCACTATGTGATGAATTTTGGTGATAACTACCCATTTTACATTTGAAATGATTTTGTTTAAAAACTTATTTTGATATAATTTAGAAGAATAACTAACAATCGTTGAAGAAACCAGTTCACATGCTGTTTTCATTCGATTGTATGAGACTTAATTCGGAACACATCTACCACTTTTAAAAAAAAAAAAAAAAAAAAAGTGAAGGTATTTCTAAATTTCCAAACTTGATAAATGGGTATTGCATTGCAAGCCAAATCTCAATCGATGGAGTTCTATTCTGCAACATCCAAAGAAGTCTGTGTTCAGCGAATTGTCGTAACTGGCAGTGAGGTGAATCACCGAAGATTTTTGATAACAAATAGTGAAAGTGCCTAACCAAATAATGATGCCAATGATTGTTATGTTTATTTTTGTTTCATTTCATAACCGCTCATTTCCAGTTCATCTTTTATGGGATGCTGCAGTAGATCTTGAAAAAAGAGAGGGATTACAGTTTTGTCGTCTTTCACGACACTATGTCAATGAGTTTGCTTTGAAAAAAATTCTTCATTTTCTCTGCAGCTTAGTATCAGAGTGAAAAATAGGCTAAATGCGGGAACTCATAGATTCATAAATCAGATAAAGGAAAGCCTTTCTGTTTCCATCCTTCGTGTCTACAAGCATTACTACTATCCCTTAATGCACACTCCAATATGTAACTTCCAGCACATATACAAAACATCCATAAACGGGTAAAATTTATACATTGCATCATCGCATTATGAATTTTATTCTTCAAGCATTTCGCACGTTTTGATTTCTTCTTACGAACGGTTGCCTTCTCGCAATTTCTGTACATTCTTGCGAGCAAACACCGAATCACGATGTATTGTATATGCAATGAAAGTGTCGATGAGACGTTGAGGTAAATTTATTTTGGGATTCACGCAGAATGCATAGTCGATGAGTGTTTTTTGTGGATCAGGTGAATGAGGAGAAAATCGTCCTGCACCAAGCAACATATCAGCACTGATTCCAGAATGATAAAATTTAACTCATATCAGCATTGTTTTCGAAGTGATAAAATTTAATTTATGCTGTTTCCGAAATGATAAGATTTAACTTCCAAACAAAGAAGCGTTACAACTTCGGAAAGAAAGTAACACCATTTTCATGGATATTTGCATTGGCCCTATATGTCACAGTTGAGCTGTTCCTTTTTAGGAAAAAACAATAAGCTTCAACTGTTCCGAAATTAGGAATAAGTTCAAAGGAGTTAAGAGATTGCAAATCGGTTAAGTTACATACCGTATTTTGCCTTTCATTTCAGGTATTTCATTGATTTCAAAACTTCTGGCAGCTATATAAGTTATAGATCCAATTTTTCGATATAATCGACATGCCAAGAATTCACGACCCTTCATGAACATAATATCTGTTGTTGCAAACTAAAATTTTTTCTTTTCGGAAACATATACGGAATTTAAAAAATTTTAGAAGTATTTCATTGCCGGTAAGAGACATATTTTCTGATTATTTTCAAAGAAATCAACCTTTAGAATATCACAATGTGAAGTTAACTTTTCAATTCTTTCCATGTAAGTAAAGTTAGGATTCCACAACGGCGTTGTCGTAATCTTATCCCAATGTTCATAAAATAAGTTTTGAACTGTTTCGTTAAAAATTATCTAAATGAATCAGAACTTTAAATTTTTATACACTTATTACAAATATCAATACATACATTACTACTGTTATAAGATGTAACTGACCTTTAAAGTAAATATTTTTCCTATATCAAATTGTTTGGAGTAAACTTTCTCGCCATTTTTTTCATACGATTTATTCCAATCTTCCATTGTTTCAAAACTAGGACTTGCGCATATTTCCAATAATAATTTCATTGCATTCTCTGCATTTTTGAATGCATTTGAATACTGCAGATCAGATGTTTTCATTTAATTTGAAGATATAATTGAAAAATCGAGAAGCTTCTTGAAAATATTTTCTTTGAAACTTCCACTAAAGCAGAAAAAAATTGAATCTTTTTTTTATCCAAAAATTCTATAGGCGATACATATCCTTGGTAAAACGAACAATACACTGCTGAATAAACAAGCACCTGGTAAACAGGATAAAGTAAAGAATTTCTTTCAATGTTGATTATTTGTTGAACGTATAATCATTTACAAAAACTTGCTTTATTTAGCCTTGCAGGTAATGTTTCACTCAGACCGCCAACGTTAATCGTAGTCATAACTAAAATGAACGATTTCCTATTGGATGCAGTCTTTTTTGTAATAATTTTCATCCATTAGTTTTGCATATTGATGAAATCATAAGTTTTCTTTGCATAAATATAAGTTTAGCTGTTTTCATCTGCGAAATAATATTCAGAAAACAAAAGATAACATCATAAATAATTGCTACTATGGAAGGGAGGACAATGTATCAAAGTGCTAGATGATTCCCTTTAAATACTGTTGAATCAGTCTACGAATCGTTAAATGAGATAGTTCAGAAGGAAATTTCAAGCTTCACTATTTTAGAATGATTTGAGTGCTAAAAAGTCAATTCTCTGCATTCTACTTCAAATTCCACTAACTTTTCATTTTCTCCTACTTACATCTTCTCTCTTTTCTTGTTGCTTTCATCTTCATATAAACCTTCTTGTAGAGCACAAAAATTTCTCTCATCCTTTCACTTTGCAAATATTCGTTCTCAAAAATACAGCTAGTTCCAAAACTCTGTGATTATACTGTCAAGAGTATTATCGAACGACAAAGGAAAGAATAACCCAGTGAACAATTTACTTCGATATTCTCTAATAATTGTTTGTAACGCAAATGATAAATCATTCCTTCATCAATCAATAAAATCTTCAGATAACTTGGTGAATAATCCGTAGAATACATTACGATACATTAATGCTAAATTTCTTTATTATCGAGTAGCCATTTGAGCAACCGCATGCATCCTGCATTGTCACATGAACCTGTCCTGGAAATTTGATATAGAAATACACTGAATGTAATAAACATAAAATAATATGCTGTCTTAACTGAATAATTCAAATGATTCTGACACATATTGCGGCTAATAATGCTTAATGAGAATCTTCTCACTCATTGTCGTTATCGATCGTAAATTTATTGAATGATTTGGTAAAAATGCCAAAGCTATCAGCAATCATTATAGTACCACTACTTTAATTGCTGATGTGCAATTTGTATGACAACAAAGCATGTGTCACAGCAAAGGCAGAAATTGGACATTCTCAAACTGGATTCTTATAATCTGCATTTCTTCGTTCTATTCTGTCTGAAAGAATGCTCGTTGAATAAAGTACTTTTATTTCTTTTTGCAATGTAATTACCTAAATTTTTTCAAACATTTTATTTTTATGCGAAAGCTAGCATTCGCAACGTATATTATTCTACTTGATAAATTTTAAAAATTTTTATCATAGACAAGAATTCTTTTTTCTTTTTTTTTGTTCTCATAGATTCGAATTCAAGAAAAAAATTATTTCATTTGAGACTTGAGATAGGTTGGAGCTCTATTTTGCGATATTTGTTGAATATATGTATTTTTAATTTTCTGCAAATATACTGCAACCTGACAAATCTGCCAATTCTTTTTCACGATTGTCGTAAAACCTTTTTTTTTCTAATTTCGAATATCTAAAACTCTTCTATCATTTGATAGAATACCAATCCACTATTTCATTTATAGTCTGCCTTAGGAGAATTTAAAACCTATAATTTCGATCTAAGAAGGTTTGCTTAAATGATAATAAATGGATATTCTTTTTCTAAAAGCCCCATAGTTTATATGAAAATTTAAATAGACACAGTAGGAATTATGTGGTGGATATTTGTTATTTATTATAGACTTCAAACTGTTCTGGACATTTTTCAAAAAGGTTGCAAAAACTAGCTTCCTGGATTATCTTCGATTGGTTCTTTCATTTTCCTTGTACACTTTCAGAGTTTCACTGAATCAGTTTGAATCGGGTTTCAGAAAACACTTGTGGCCATGTTGACGAAAGAAACTTATATTATTTTTGCTGTGTCACTATTTTGCCAGATTACAAAAGTAAAGTTTTGAATAGTTTTTAAGCTTAACAAGAGAATAAGTGAAATATTTTTTGCTTCAAATGAAAGCTAACATCTTTGTAGTCAATCTAGCATACATAATTAAATTCAGATAGTTCTGATCTGTTTTAATTTCATTACGATTTATGTTGTAATGATTTAATAAGTGAAATACATATACAAATAATCATTCTAATTTTGAAATTTTTTATCTCAGATTTTTCTTGCTGGAATATTTGATTTCAAAAAGCTTGCAAGAAGAATGTAGATTCTTTCCAATAGCGCTTTATTCATCGACAAGAATTTTTGTTGTATTTTTCATAGATTTTTCAAACTCAGTAACTTTTTCAAAATTTTTCTATTTTTCGGCAGCAATAACCGGTTTTTCCTTCATTAAGGATCTTTTATATAGAACCAAATTCTGCTCTTGCCGCCCTACCTTTCTATCACGAATACAAATCTGCGTAATTGTGCATTCTTTACGAAATAAATTTTGTGTTCCAGAGCATGCAGTAATCAGAAATCTAAAGTGGTCTCTTTTTTAGAGGAAAACTCAATGATGCTATCCATAAGCAAAGTGTTTAGTACTATAATTGATTAATTGATAAAACATTCATTCATTTATTCAACATCATCTTGAAAAAAGTCATTACTTTTCATTCAGAAATCAATTTTTTTTATTTGCTTACATAAAATTTATTCAATTTAATGTCAATATTTTTGTCTCCGAGAATACAGGAACATACAATCCCGGGAATTTTGTTTTCTCGTTTTACCTATTGATGCTACACCATTGACTATTTTACCCTTTTACCTATTGATATTAGGATGTATGAACATTCACTAAGTACACAGTTATTAATTATT
Source organism: Onchocerca lupi (assembly GCA_028564675.1). Lineage (NCBI taxonomy): Eukaryota > Metazoa > Nematoda > Chromadorea > Rhabditida > Onchocercidae > Onchocerca > Onchocerca lupi. The sequence continues at coordinate 19,462 of JAOVVO010000287.1, forward strand.
GATCATTGAATCATTTTTGTAGTGCCAAGACTTGTTATCACTGGTTTCACCATTTTTGGGAAGCGCTATTTCCCATAGAGAAATTGGAATTAATAATGGCGGAGGATTGCTTCAGGTATTTTTCGTAATCTATTTAAATTCTAGTCTCAATTTCTTGAGGCAGAGTATCAATTGCTTCATTCCGCTATTTTTTTAACAAAACTCTGACATAAATTTTGCACAGTTTTTTTTCTCAAAATTCAAACTATATAAATTACGTTTTATTTATAGATTATTCGTTCTATTTATGACTCAAATGAAAAGGTAAAAAAAATGGCAACTAGCTCATTACAAGAAAAATGAACTAGTTGCCAGTTTTCTTTTTGCCATTATTATAGGAATTTGCCAAACTTGGCACCAATATCGGCCAACAACTACTTCAAACCCGTGTCATGAATGTTCGACCAAAATCACGGGTTTGTTTTCTTTTTTGAGTAAAACTGAATTGCTTTACATGACATAGATTCACTTAAACAATAATTGCTTGTTATGATTTTGGCTACCATATAAAAATAAAAAAAAAAAGTCAGACTTCTTTACGAGTCCGATTTTTCAAAGTTTTTGTTGGCAATGGAAATGCTCACTTTCGACCATGATTAGCAATTAGAAACACTTTCAATTTCAGGCGAGGTTTTGTGAGAGAAAACGGTTTAATTTCTGATGTGCTATTAGTTCATCATTTTTTGATTATCCATTCTTCTGATTCTTGAAAGGACTTTTATTTTCTTCGTCATTCACATTTCATAATATTTTAAGGTAGTGCTTAGGAAGAAGTTAGATAAAAGGAATATATCAATTCCAAATATTTGCTTGTTGTAATCCATAAAAAAGTGCAATTGTAATCCAGAATCATTCTGACTCAGTGATTTAGAAACTCAAATCGGTGAATGCAATTCATATTTACGTATTTCCACTCGTATGTTGTACATTATATTGAAGATATATTGTCATTTCGTATATTGTATGTTTTTACTTAGAAGCATTAATCTTTGCTTTGCTTACAAGCGCTTGCACATTCAGCATTTGATCACTTTTCAGTCGTTTCTTTCTTGCATTCATATTTGGTGAATGCAATTTTATAAATTTACAAAAACACTGGTGGTGAAATCAGGTCAATTTTGGGAATATGTGAATTATCACGAGAACGATGAAAATTGCATCATTGCATTATATGGTTGATAGTATCAGTTCCTGAGAAAGATTAGACTATAATAAAATTAGATAGCATGTCATCTGCTGACTTTAACTCGGATTAGGTAATTTATGCATATGAAAGATAATGCGGTAAAATAGATGATAGTGAAAAATTAATTATGTGGCAAGTAAGATTTGGATCCCTTAAAATTTAGATCAGAATATATTTTTTATTTATTATTATATTTTTTGGAATCGGAAGATTCTGTATCTCTGTTATCAATTCTTTATGAAACTTTCAGAAGCTTGGTTTTGCAATTCAGTAATTAATTTAACTATATGAAAATATGAATGCGTTGCCGATTGAGCCATTGAAAAATTATTTTCTTTAGTCTATCAGATACAAATGTGTCAAATACCACACAAACAAATTTTGCAATGGCAGATTAAGACATTTATCCCACTGTATGAGCTATCAAAGTGAAGAAATTTGAAATGTGGCGAGCAATTCTGCAGAAGTTTTGAATGAAGTTGAATAACGCTGTCCATATCGATTGATCAAGATTTTGGAAGGAAACATTTTGAAGCACAGAACAATTCCAGAGATAGTGATCTTTAGGATTACTTATTACCTATGAATAAGTTAAATATTTAAGAGACTCTCGAATCGATGAATTTTTTGCCTCGAAAACCTTGAAACAATTTTTTTTTTACTGCATATAAGATTTGAAAAAAATCAGGAAGATCTCACTGCATGCATTGCATAGTGCAAAAAGAAATGAAAAGCTTTCTATAATGAGACAACTTTGGTATTCGATCTTTCGGATTATTTTCCAAGCCATAACTGTTCTTTTCTCTTTGATTGTTTCATAAAAATCTTCTGGCACGAGGTACTTCACTCTGTTCTGCTAGAAAGTATTGTGTCCTCTCAGTGTCCTCAAAGATAACAAGGTCAACGAAAGACATCTGTCTCGTCCATCTTTCTTTCTTCCCTAATATATGTTGTTTTTGGTTTTGAGCAGATTTGAAGTGCTTTTCGATAATATCAAAGGGATAAGGAGATATGGTTACGCAATAAAAGAAAAATTCAATAGCACGAGCTGACCATCCGATTGAAACTCAAGGCTGCCTATCCTTTGAGATGATTTTTTTTACGCAGAACCCTCTTCTTCTTCATGGATGAATCTTGACATCATTTTCGGGCTACAAGAAAGCTCCTTTGTTGTCTCAGGGATATAGCCTTTGTTAATGCATGAGAATGCGGTTGTGGTTAGTGCATGATGGAAGAAAGCTTTTTTTTTTTAAAGCTAATTGATTTAATAGATAAAAATTATTTCACAATTAACTACAGCAAATACGCAATGTCAAATTTAAAACAAAGGAATCACTGATTCTCTTCTTTTATCTTCGTGATTTCAGCGATAGCACTATTTATTTTTTTTTTAAAGACCAATTTCTCTTTTTATCTGTATAAACTAGTTTTCTTCCTTTTTTCTGAGATTGAATAAAACTAACGGTTCTAACTTCAACAAAGCATTTAAGGGAAGCTAAATTTTTACGACATAAGTTTTCAAATTTTGGACGCGTTAACAGCATAGATTTTCGAAGTTTAGTCACATGCTGTTTTTTTATGAACCTTTTAATTTCGATAAGTTCTGATGAAAATGCTGCATTCAGAACAAAAATCATCCAGAGATTGCTGAATCCTTATTGAGTCAACTGCTCATAAATGGACTTAGAATGATTTTCTTTTAAACATTATGGTTCTCTAAAATTATTAGTTTCAGATTGCTGCAAAAGTCTCTTAGACAAAGTTTCTTATGCGGCATAGATTAGTTTTAATAAAAATCTGACACATTCCTAATAATTTTTTCCCTAATTTCCAGTCAAGTTCCTAAATCAACAGCATTACACTCATCTGTATTAATTCCTCGAATAGAAAATGTTTGGTCTAAAGCGATAACAATGATAGTAACGAAACCACTCTCGACAAATAATCATGAAGATTATGACCTAATTGCTAAAATTTTTCAGAGGAATAAAGAAGCATCACGAAATCGAGCATCATTAAACAATGGTTCGTTAGTGTGAAATAAATTTCGATAAAATTGTTTTGAGCAATTTGGGAAAGAAATAATGTATATATTGCACTAAGATGCTAGATATAATTAATGATTTCAAATATCCCGAAACGAGGTTTGGATGTTCAAGTCCTGATCGCTGAATTTTAATTTATTAATTATAATTTTTAGTTCTAAATATCCCACATCAACTATCTTCGCTCATTTCCTCAACAATATAATTTAAAAAAAAGTATCGACATGTCTCTTATTCTTTTGTGTTTCAGCTTACCGACCACAAACACAAAAAATTCAACAAAATCAGCCATTTTTCGGCCAACAGCAGCATCGTATGTCAAATCAAAAAACACTTCAATTTTATCAAAATTCTCAGCGACAACAACAGCAAGTTCATCCTCAGCAATTGTACTTTGTTTTTTCTAAAGCCTGGCTTTTTAGAATAGAAATTCATCAGAAAAATTCCTATAAGTTGCAACTTTTTTGATGAGACATGGGCTTTACAATAAAATTAACGACAAGCGCTCAATATGTAATAAGTTAAAGTGATAATGAAATTGAAAATAACTCCGTTATGAAAGAATATGATCTATGAATGAGCAATTAAGTAGCTAAAGTAGAATTTTTCAGATTTGCAACCAGATTTCACGCAAAACAATCTGTATTTAGTGATGCAATAAGAGAGACAGTAAACTTCGGACAAGAAGTTACTAAAGTAAGTCCATTTAGTTAACACTTTTTTATTGCTGCATTTACCTTAATTTTATTTTGCTGATTCTAAAAATTCTAGTTGATAGACGAGATAAGTCAATATTCGGATGTTTACCGCAAGGAAAATCAAAATTATGAATCAGTGCAGAAACTGCTCAACATTTTCTTCAACTCTGTGTCTTCGGGTCAAAATGATAATGGTCATACGGTTTGTATTTGCTAATAGTCAGGTCTCATTCTTTATTGACAGATTATTGGCTGCAAAAGTAAATTTGTTTCATTCGAAAAGTTATCAAATGATATGATATTGTAGCATCGGATGCAAAGTATTTCTAAAAAAGTTTTCAGCAATGGTTGAAGCCATTAAATGATGGCACGGAAACCGGTCGTAATAGACCAATCGCAAAAAACTTATTCGAAAGTGACATTGTTTTGACCATAGATCAATTAAAACGGTATAATTTAATTTTTTTTAAAACTGATCATAAAATTTTGTTAGCATTTTCAATACCACAACATCTAAAGCTCTTAAACATTAGATCGTAATCTCCTACTTACCAAATGTAGAATCCATTTACCCATCTCAGTTTTTGACGTTATCATTCCAGTTTCCCGCTCGTGATTAATTTATATCAAGTTTAGCAGCAGTGAGTAAATTTCCTTTTTTTGGCTTCTTCTTTGTTTCATTTTTTCCTTATTTCTTAAATTCAATGACGAAGAAATTAGCAATTTTTATCTACATAATAGCTTGAATTTTGAAAAAGATTATATGCAATCAATATTTCTTTTCGATTATCACACTATGTCCATGTTCCTATTTACTATGCGTACAATTATAAAATGATGAAATAATGGATGAAGTTAGAAAAACTAATTTCGCATAGGTTTGAAGGTTTAGACTGACGACAAAATTTTATTGATAAGTTTGCAAGATTTCGAATTTTCGTGTTATTAAACGAAGTGATTTTGAAGTCCAGTGGCAAAACTGTTGTCTAAAGATGTATTTGGCGATGGTAAGGATGAAAAAGCATGAAAATTCTCCATAAGATCTCCGTAAACTTGCAGTGCAGAAATTCAATTCCTACTGTATCAAGTGTCCTGAAAGTCGAATAAAATCGATGAATATTACTGGGAAGTCGGAATATAGAGTATTCTTCTTGGTTGTTAATAGCAGGAATATTTGTTCTGAGATCGTTTGATGATGGACAGATATAGAATTGAATTGAAGGATACTGCTCGTCGAGTTACCGAATTCAGTTCTCGATGAAAATTGTCTTGTCCTATCCAATCGATACCAACTCTTTTTATAGTAGGCATTGCTTTACCATATTCACATCATTGTACATAAACTAGGTTAGAAGATCAGAAGCGTGAATTAGTTCCCGGTATTTACCATTGAAGATAAAGCTTGATAATCGCAAAAGTAAGAATTACATTAGATATGATAACATTCATTTTTTTACGTGACCTTGGGTGATGAGTCATGTGGAAAATTATTTTTTTTGCAATACAATATTTTGATTATTTGAACAATTATTTCGGTCTCTTCCGATACGAAGATAGAGTCTTTCACTTAGAGTCGTAATCTTTGTAAATAAAGTTACAATTAAAATGGAAGGTATGGAATCAAAAAAGCGGGTAATTCACTCTGAACGTTATGAAAAGAAGATTCGATACTTTTTAAAAACATGAAAATTTTAGTTTGTTTGAATAAATCTTACAATTTTTTCCCGGTGATTAATGAGTAAGTGAAAGAATTATGAGTGGCTGGCTTTAGTACCTCAAAGTTTATGGAGAAATTAGAAATGGGATAGTATTTTTTCTTAAGAATGTTTTCGAATTTAGTCGTCGTTTTTTCATAGATTTCGAGGGAAACCGGTTGAAATATGCTACAGTTTGTTTTTTGGCTATAAAACATGTCATGAAGAAATCGGTTGATAGTGTTCTTTCAATCAAAATGTTTCCTTTTACTGGAATAGGGATAAAGATGGTGGAGCTTCTTCAAGATACAATGATATTCTTATTTTGAAATATGATTTTTGGTTATGAAAAGAACAAAAAAGCTTGTTTTCACATTTTTGTGATTTCAAATTGAATTTATTCCAATTCAGGATTATAATCGCTGGGAAAGAATGGCGGACGAGCAATCCTCACCGAAGAAATAAACGAAAAGTGATCACAGGCGGTATCTATCGATGGCCAAAAAACAGCAATATACCATATGAATTTGCTTCTTCTGATGGTTTGTTTTTTTGAATATGCCTCTTCTGATGGCTTTTTTTTTTCCTTTCTTTTTACTAACAAGGGATGTGATATCTTTTTGAAATGATTGAGAACAACCTTCAATATATAATGTTGCTTGCCTGTGCAGTTTTTTTTTTTTTTTTTTTTACTGAATTGGAAATTCTTCAAATTTAAAATTTTGCAGAAAAGTGGCGTAATACAATACGATCAGCACTGCACTTTTGGCAACGCGAGACATGCATTCGATGGCAGGAAGATGGTCCTGGATATGACCGAATAGTTTTCTTTCGTGGAAGCGGGTTTGTATCCTTAAATTTTAGGCATATTCTTAAATGCCCAAAATTTTTTATCTGGCATTTTAAATTCTTAAGGTTTTCAGTCATGTCTTGAATATATCTCCTAAATTTCGCACTGATCTGATTGATATAAACATTAATACATTTTTATTGCGAGGAAAAATCCCTTAATCTAAGGAAGTTTCGTCCAATAATTTTTAAATTTTAAGAAATATTTTTGCTCAATCCTCCAAGGAATATGAAAATTCAATTTTTGAATTCTTTAGCAGATATTTATTGTATTAAGGTGCTATTCTAATGTTGGCAAGACTGGCGGCCGTCAAAAAATATCAATTGGTTATGGCTGCGAAAATGTAAATATCATTTTTTTCTTTTTTTTTATCGTTTTAAAAATTGAAAATCTGTCTTTGGCTAGACCAAGAAGAATCTGAATTATCCTAATGTGCGCTCGGATCTCAATAACATGAAAAGAGAGTGTTCACACTGTTGTATAAAAATTCGGCGTTTCCATAAAATAAAACAGAAAAAAGAAGGATTAAAGAATCAGTTGTATGAAATCAAAAAAATGACACCATATACCAATTAATTGCAGCGTGGTATTGTTGCTCATGAAATCGGTCATTCGTTAGGTTTTTGGCATGAGCAATCTCGACCAGATCGAGATCAATATATTAAGCTGCAGAATAAATATATTGCTAGTGGTACAGAGGGTAATTTCGTAAAACGGTCCTATTTGGAAATCGAAAATATGGGAGTGCCATTCGATCTCGGTTCTGTGATGCATTATGGACCAAATGTAAGTTTACGAAAGTTTGCAGTCAGCAGATCCATTCCTCACAATTTCTATATTTGTGAACTTTTTTTCCATTGAATGGTTTCCGAGTCTGTTAAAATCAAACTACATAAACTTGTTTACCTCATCGAATGATTTTTGTCAGAAATATAATTCAGGCTTTCTCTGTTGATTCGAATCATACAACCATTGAGACGGTGGATAAAAGGTATAGTCATACAATTGGTCAAAGATACGGTCCATCATTTATAGATGTAAAACAAATGAACAGACTTTATTGCAATCGTAAGTTTATTTTATCTGTCTTATACGAATTATAAATTCATTAAAACAGAACAGAATTAGGAGATCTGGCAATATGCGCTTTTGTTTAATTGAAATTTAAGAGAAGAAAAATAGCAAATATTGCTGATTCATTATACACCAATTGAAATATCCATGTCTTTTTTTCGCAAGTTTTGATTCATTTGCAATTTAAAGTAAAAACAGAATTTTCTACAACTACACTACTTTAATTAGCATTTTGAGCCCTGCAGAAAACTGTGCAGCTTCGTCACTAGCATGCCAAAATGGTGGATATCCTGACCCGAACAACTGCCAATCTTGTAAATGTCCAATTGGATTAGGTGGTCGAATATGTACTGATGTCCAGCCAAGTATAAGTTATTTTGTCAACTAATAATCAAATTCTCCTTAGTTTGAATAGTTTTGTAAAATTGGATTTCAAATCTGTGAGAAATTCACGTTATTTTGAAAATGAGGAGAGACAAGAGAAGAAAGCACTGTTGTATTTAATTTAGGTATCTGTGGTGCAGAACTCATTGCAACAGATGTATGGCAATTACTCGCTCACAGAGGCTCTCGAAAATGTTACTGGAGAATTAGGGTAAATTTATTTTTTCATTTGGTAATCTATTCGAAGAGAACTTATTGATTTCCGTTTAATTTTTAAAATTGACCAATCCAATTTTAATTTGGTATCACATTGCAAAAAAATCGAATTTATACTGAAATTTCGGAATTTTTAGGCAAATAATGCGAGAATACGAATTGAAATTGAATCGGTAAATTTTCGATGCGACATTACATGTCGAGCGTATGTGGAAATAAAACATAATTCAGCGTTTGAACAAACCGGATTTAGGATGTGGTTATTATTTTTTCAAATTTTGTGCATAAATTTAATTTTTGAATTATAAGCTAAAACGCTTACAAACATATCGCTTCGTTATAAAAGTATAGCAACTTCATTTCTCTGAAAATTTAATAATGATGTTCTGAAATTTAAAATTTATTTTTCTGATCAGTAGTAAATTTTTCGATCGAATGCGTTTCTAGAAATTTTGCTGTAATTTGTTTAGAGCTTAAAAATAAAGAAGTACTCTATAATATCACTTGTTCTTTCAAGAAGGTTTTCTTTTCTTTTTTTTTTTTTTCGATAGATCATACTTTATAGTTGTGAAAGTAAAAAAGTGAATGTATTATCGGAGCAAGCAGAAGCTTTAATTATTTTCGATGCAACAGAACTGGGTCGAAATGGGTCTTTCAGCCTAAATTATATCCAAGGTATATTCGTCAAATCTGATTTAAATTAATAAATCAATTATGTTTGCGATTATTTTCGTGATTCTTACGCCTTATACCCTGCAGAAATTCAAACAAGAATGAAGACAAGATTTTTAGTAGAATGTGATTTTTCAGAATTTTCTAATTACAGATTCTGCTAAACCGCTACTGAAACCATCACCACCGATATGGATACCAGGAAGTGAGGATCGTTTGTTCCGTGGTCTTGAAGTTGGTAAGAATGGCGTGATAGAGAAATTTATTTTGAATGCAATTCCAAAAATCAGAGATCCGCAACAACCAGTCGCATCGATCGCGTCTATTGTAACTGAATTCAGCTTACGAAAAATTCTTGGATAAGTGAATAATCCGATGAATATTTCTGTTCATAGAATTAAATTCGCATTAATTCATCTGAGTATTGGTCTGTTGAGCTGCCAAGTTAAATCTGAATAAAAAAGACAAAGTCTGGAAATTTAGAACCTGTAAATAATACAACAAAACTCAGAAGGGAGCTCAATAGATCTGGTTCTATATCTACATCTACCTCTGATCAATATCTATAGTTAAAAATTTTGAATTGGAATTCTGTAATTTTATAGTAAATACATCTATACTTCGATATTCGATTTAAAAACTCTGCAAAATTCCACATCGATTTGCATGATTTTAAAAAATTAGCAGGAAATTGCAAGTACCAGTCTTCAAATCTGAGAATATTGGTTTTCTGATAGTAAGTTTGATTTTCGGGGCTGATTTTGCGTCAATGAATTTCATTGAATCAATTATATCTGATAGCTCATCTTATGTGTAATTTTGGAATCTTATCTGTGCCGTAAACACTTCATATAATATATTTGTAAACGAATTAAGCAAGAAGAAAAATAAATAAAATTAAAAATAAAAAGAATTCATTGTAGCGACTGGAGTATTATCAGACATTATTTCATGAGGTATTAGGAGAAATGATAAGAGAAAGCAAAGTAATAGCATTACTTCTCTAAGGTTCCAAAAATATTGGAAGAAAATGAGCACTTTATGAACAATGTCGGGAAAAGAAATGCAAACTGATTCTGTTTAAAGCATCACAGGGATTCGACATTAGCAGAACCAGGGAAAGTTACCATGATTAACTTCTGTCGTAGAGCCAAGGAAAATTACCCGCAATTAGCTTCTGTAGTAGAGCTAGGGGAAATTATCCATGATTAACTTCTGTTGTAGAGCCAGGGGAATTACCCGCGATTAACTTCTGTCGTAGAGCCAGGGAGAAAAGTGATAGTCCCAGTCTCCTTCAGTTCCATTCCAAATTACGCTTTCCTTTAATGCCAGCAAGCTATCAGGGTAAGTACCACTGAGGACTCTCGACATCGCCATTCCGAATGCCAAATGTCAATCATAAGATCACACTCGCAACAATGATAAATTGATCGCATCGGGATTTCGTTATTTCATAGCGCGTCCCGAGCTTCTTGGATGTCCAGTAGAATCATGGTTTCATTTTCTCTGGGGATTTTTTCTTTCTTTTGTGACGGTTGGTGAAATTGTGAGCCGATTATCCCTCATTAGCTGTTCGTAAGTGCTCAAATAGGCGGTATCGAAGCACTATATTGATCTACTGGTTTGATCAGTTTTAGAGATCAAAGCATATGCAAAGATACAGATAAATGGCACTATCAGAAGAAGTGATCGCACGACGACTTAGGGCCGTCGATCAGAGTTCGGAATCGATTCAGACGACATCAATGTGGATACTGCATCATCGCGATTTAGCTTCACAATTTGTTAATTGCTGGACTGAAGTATTCAGAACTGGTATAGCTTTTATTAAATTTATACGTGATAATATTTACCGAGATTTGATTAATTACCAGTTTTTTTTTTTTTTTTTCAAATCTCAGGTTTATGAATTTTTATTCAGTGACTTTGGGTATGATAGAAAGGAAGAATATCTGGAGGTTTAGAATTTTATAATTTTCTATTCAAATTCAGTTATCATCCTGTGATTCCATTATTATAAGGATCTTAAAGACCATCTTTTTAGATTGTTTCTTCACAGTGTTTCTTAGTTCGTAGGAGCCTAAGTTAATGGGTAAATAATTATTATATTAGTTGTCGGACTCGGCTACTTTAAGAAACTAAGAAACGATATGAATAAATGAATATTTAAAGCAGTTCGTCTATTCAAAATCTTAAACATCCGAAAATTCTTACCGGTTGCTTTGAAAATCTGATGCAACATTTTGCATTCGAATACGCGCATGTTTTATATACTTTTTATATACACGCGTTGTTGTGGCTCAATTTCATTAAACGGAAAATGTTGAGAAAAGTCCAATCGAATTGTAATTTGGATTGCAATCTGGTAAGATTTAGATTGCTTCTTCTTGCTATCTTGACTCGGTTAGATTAACATTAGGTGTTGGAAAAGTCTTCTATGTCTTGTATGACAGAGGTGAATCCTGTCGAGAAAGTTTTATTGATTGATAGAAGAGTAATTTTTCGTAACAAACAATTATCAGAGAATATCCAGCGATCACTGGACTATTCTTTCCTTCACCATTCGTATGAATACTACTCAATTGAGTTGTCGAATGTTGCTACTTCTGTTTCGCTTTAAATCCCAAACTGTTGTTATTGCTGTGTCGGTGTAAGAACTCCGAACTTAGAATTTGAGTTCCAGCTCCAAATTCTCTCTTTTTAAATCCTTTCGGGACTTCTCCCCTCACTTCCCCCTCACTTGATCTCCATTGTGTTTCCTCTTGATTGGCTGTCCTCACTTTGTTTATCTGTGAATTGGAGCATTTTGGCAGTAAACATGTTTATCGTCTCCAAAACTGTGTCGCCCTACTTAACCTTTAGCACTTTTTGTTTACAACTGTTATTGCACAAATTGATATCTTTCGGCTTCCGTCGACAAAAAAGAAAGAAAAGAAAAAGCTTACGTTTCTATTATGTTTGATTTCACAGTGCTTGTGGGTATATAATACTTTTTGTTGTTCCATTGTCGGATTGCCAACACTGATAAAATACATTTGTAGGAATTTATGTTGACCATCTGGGAATGGAAGCAGAAAGCCGACTTTATGATAAATTTGTCCTTTCACTTTGAAAGTTGGCATGAATTGAGTTATTACAATTTCTGTCCCCAAACGATGTCATTTGAAAGCATGAGTTGTATTTCCTGATGTTATATAGGAAATGCTTTTATTCGTCGGTATTCGGCAAGCAAAGTTTTTAATGGCTCTGGCGGTTTTGCAAGTTGAAGCAGTTTAATTTTTCGGCGGCGCAACACATTCTTTTCGTTTCTACATTAAATTTCAGAGCCTTATAATAAGAATACACTTCAGTCATAAGTCAATGAGAACATGCCGGTTCAAACTATAATCATCAGCTGGATTGTACTGGAATCCAAGGCGATTGTAATTGCGCCACTGTTGAACACGGAGTCGTGTTTGACACTGATTTACTGTTTCTCGTTGACGTCTTTCAATTACTCTTAGCGGTGCTCGCAATCATGTATCCTCAAGTCTGGCTGCACGTCGCTCTGCTGGGATTTGAGCCATTCTTTGTCTTTTTCGCTCGTTCGCTGATACCCGTTCTTCATCATTTTGATTTGCAATTAATCGTCTCAATACTTCCGCTTTGCAAGTAGACATCCTAAGTTTGATCTTTTGTGACGCATTATTTGGATGAACTAAAGCAGATCGATTGCACCCGTGTGACCGAATTTAAACTTGAACTCGAAACTGCTCAATTGAATTGTCGGATTGTTGCTACTATGTTGCTTTGAACCCGGAACTGTTGTTGTTGCTCTGTCGGTATAAGAGTCCCGAACTTGAGCGTGAAATCCAGCTTCAAGTCCTGTCCTTTTAAATCATTTCGCGACTTCTGTCACCTGATCTCGATCGTGTCCTCTCTTGACCGGTTGTCCTTACTTTGTTTGTCTGTAAATCGAAGCGTTTTGGCGGCACAAATGTTTATCCTTACGATTGATGGTCCCTTTGGTTTCAAAGGAGTCGCGTTGTTTAATCGTGTTTAGCTTGACTGCATTCTTTGACTTCGCCAACATCATCCCTTCGTTTGGCTTTTTCGTCATGAATAATGAGAGAATAGTATGATGGACAGGAATAAAAAGGTAAACATAGATAGGGGAGAGGAGATAAAAGGAGCAAAAAAGAGGCGAAATAGAAAAACGATAAAGAAAGAGGATGGGAGAGAAAGAAAGGGAGAAATAGAGAGAGAGAAATATTATCAAAAAAAGCATTTTTACCTGTCACACATGTTACAGGTAAAAAAAAAATGTAGATATATCCATATAAAAACATGCGTCCATTCGATTGCAACATTGTATCAAAATTCCAAAGCAATCGGTGAAGAACTTCCGGAGATTTAAGGATTAGAACAGCAAATATTTGCATTTTTATTTATATGGATAAAATAATAAATGTTGTATAACAATAAGACGTCGTTGCGCCTTATTATTTCTTATCCACTAATAATGAAACATCATTACTAATGCAAGCATTAGAGGATATTTAATTTCTCTCACATAGTTTTCTTTTGGAATATTCCATCTCATCCTTTAAAGTAGAAGAACCATAAGTTTATAAATATAACTCTACCTCAGTAAATCATTTCATTTTGTTTGTTTTCCTAATATGTTTACCATCTCCGTTTCTTCGATCACAATCTTTTCTTAAACACTACAACTCTGATTTTTGTTTCCTCCTGTAAATGAATGCTGAGAAAAAAAAATCATAAATAATCTCTTCTTGATCTAAAATATTCGGACTATTCAAAAGCCTCGTTCTGTTTTACTAATAACCTCTCTTTTTTTCTATAGTTCGTTAGAAGGTTTAATATTGTCGTATAGTTTTTCCCGATCTCTTCAGTTCTACGTATCTTAATGCCATCATAAGGACGAAATTGAAGTACAGAATTGCTTTACTGCCACAAGAAATGGGAATCCATTGGTTATTCTTTCCGTTTCATTATTATTTTCGTTATTTTTTACAACTTGGATTTAGTGCTTGCAAAGATGATTTCGTTGATCTTATCTTCATTTTTTATCATTGTAAGACATCAAATCTCGATTTTTTTAACTTATAAAGCATTGTGTTATCTGAAATATGTTACACTGCTACTCTCGACATTCTATAATTTCGGATGTTGCAGCTGGTGATCCTTTGCAAATTGCACTGTTCTATGTAGCAAATGATGTTTGCCAGAAAGCAAAGAAAAAAGGAGATTCACATGTCTTACTTCAAGCATTTGCACCACATTGGGTCAGTGCCATATCGTATTCCAGGTAGTTTTGTTTTTGAAATAAATTTTAAAATGGCTTTATTTGCTTAAAAGCACTCGCAAATATGTAATTTTATTAATGTTAGGAGCATAAGATTAAAATTCGAGAGTTTTATATTATTTTAAGATCAGTTTTTCTTCGTAACATTTTCTTGCTGTTATGAGGATATTAAAGCACGTCTGACATAATCATTTTGGACCTTTTGTGCATAGTTTTGTTTTTCACCAATTTTTTTTGCATTGTTCTTATCACAGACTATTCTCAAGCAAAAGGATTAATTATATTATTTATGTATATCATATTTTGGAAAAATGTGAATTTCAACAATCACTAGTCATGTCATTGTGAAGTTCGGGTAATACCAATTATTTCTTTTTCTATTTTAGAGGTAGTGAAAATGTTCAGAAAGCTGTTAATAGAATACTTGACATATTCGAAGAGCGTCAAATTTATTCAAAATCGCAACTGGCTGATATGCGTGCTGCACAAAGTAAGTGTTAAGAGCATTATAATATTGTTTTCCGGTATAATTAGATAATTAGAACGTTTCAATTTTCTGGTTACTTTCAGCTGCTATTCAGTAAAAGTTATGTGGATTCATGTGCTTTATTTTGTTTCAAATAATATGTGTAAATACCTTTCTAAGATTATAAAGTTAAAACTTTCAGATTAGGAATCATTGCTAATATAATAAAGCCCGTATAATTTGAATAAATTTTTTAATTTTTGTGTTCGGAATTTATTGTATCTTACATTTATGAACAATCAGTTCAGATGATAGCAATGAATTGGAAGATAATACGTTAATTGATTTCGATATTGGATGTCTAATACGTGACGTTGAAGGTTATCATAAAGGGAATTTAGTTATGGAACGTGCAAGAGAATTACTTTCTAGAAGCGATTTCAATTTTAAAGATAAAATAAAGAATAGGATGAAAGGTAAGTGAAATTACTGAAATATAAAGCTTTATGAATTTATTTTTTGTTCAATCAACTGTTCAAGAAATTTATCATTGTTGACCCAAATGAAATGTTAATTCTTGATTTGTAAGTAAATGTTTTCTTCAATATTACATATAGCTGAAAATATGTGCTAATGAAATTTAATAAGAAAACTCTATGATTTATTTTTATTCCAAAACTTTAGCAAATAAGAGTTTTTCATTTCGTATGTTTTATAGATCGTCGAGATGGTGAGAAATTTATGGGGGAAATTGAACAGTCTTACACAAAGCTAACAGATTTTTTCGGAGCATTAGCAAAACACCGTAAACGTGGACAGCATCTTCTGGGTGAAATTGAACGAGCCAAGCGTTGCTTCACTTTACAGCTACGAGATGTGACGGTCGTGGAAGATGTATGCAGTTTGTTTAAATACTTTATAATGAGTAAGATGTTGTTTGAGGAAATAAGAAGAATAATATTAAAAAACAATACTCCATTTATAATATTATTATGATTTATCGTCAAATTGAGCTTCTATCAGTTAAATATTTGAGTGGGATTTTAGCATTTCAAATTGTTTTTTTTTTTTTTAGGCTTACCAAAAATTTGGTACTGGGATCAATGAAGTTTGTGCGGAAGTGGAAGAAATGTTGAAAACAAGTGTTTATCCAGGTGCTTCACCTCCACGTGATGCCCCCTCACCAACAGCCAATGATGATCCATTTAGAGAAGGCGTCGAAATTGCATTCAAACGTAAGTTTCCGAAATTTAATTTTTGCTGTATACTTATAGAGTTCATTAATCAGATTTTCGTTTCGCTCATTAAATTTTCAGTTACTCTTCCCTCTTTTTTGCTGCGCTGCTAATGAAAACAATTGTAGAAATGAGAGGACCACAATGCGGTTCTAGCTCACTATTGCCATTACCAAAACTGGTGCCCGCTAAAGAAGAATCTGTTGTTACACCTGGTAAATATTAGTTTTTTTTTTTTTTTTTTTTGCAAATCGAACTTGAAATTTTTCTTATTTTGGGTCAGAGCAATCTCATTATTTATCTTCTGCTATTCTAGATCTTCATTTTTATTTAAAAAATTTTTATAAATAATTGTTGATTAATAATAGATTTCCAATATTCTATAGAGAACTTTAGATTCACTTCAAACCGATCAATCATTCAGGGGTTCGGCACATATGTTAAAAATGATGGAAGGGATCCGATCAAGTGAGGTGAATTTTTTTTTTGTATTCCTGTTTTTCTTTTATTTTACTTCCATATTCATTAATCAGTTCGGAAAATAACCTGGGTCGCCTAACAGTATCGAATTATATCATGATAAGACAAAAATTCTTTATATTCTATAAATTCAATATATTCTATATTGTTGGGATGGTTCGAATACATTAGATCGCTAATATTCTAGCTAACATGATAGTTTTGAATAACTACAAGATCTTAGTGATTGTAGGACTAATTTTATATTTCGCATTTATATTTTTTCCGTCTACTGAACATCTCAGAACGATAAAGTCTCAAATAGAAATTTGTTTTCAGACATCTAGAATAAATTCACCGTCATCAGTTGTATCTGATCCACGTCTTGCGTCTTATTCAGTCACTGCCTGCTTGTCATCAGCTCAACCTACTGCTGCAATTGCTGGTTCATCCTTCTCACTACCATCACATGCTTCTTCATCTGGCTCAATAGTATCTTCCAATCCTCCAAATCAATCCCAAGCATCTCAGATATTACCGTTCCAGTTCGTTAGTTCTGCATCATTTCCCAGCGCAGTAACAATGCAAGACACGCAGACTTCGCCATCAAATGGTAATCTTCCACATTGGATGCATGATTCGTCGTCGAATTTCTCCATATCATTACCCTCTTCTGCAGCAGGAACTATGGTAGATGTTGCATCCATTTCTAGCACCACAAATTCTCTACAAACACCAATCATTTCTAGTCAGTTGCATGATAGCCAAGCAGTAAACACCACGGCCGTTCTCCATAATCATGGAAGCCAACTATCACCACTAAATACCAATCCGCAAATCGGATCATTCCCACAATCTAATACACTTTCTGGAATGTTACCACCACCGCCACCGAATGTGCGTTCATCGATGGAAATACCGATATTGAATAATTTCGTACCTGCTGCAGTGCCACCTTATCCTGTAACATCCGTAACTTCTATTCCATCACCAACATCAGTTCCATTTTCTCCCAACTCTTTCACTGTCCCACCACCAAGAGCTATAATTATGCCACCACCAACTTCCTTAAATATACCTCCACCTAATATTATGGACTGTCCAGCACCTGGCCCTTTTCCTCTAAGCACTAGCAGTTTCTATCCGGCTACTTCTTTGATTTCATGTACATTTTCCTCGCCATTGCCGTCCAGCTCTAACTCTGTTACAATAGCTTCTACAACTACTGTAGATTCCAGAAGACCACTAACGAATGGTGACAACAACAATAGTATCATCGATCCAGCAAAGATCAATGGTGATTTACGTCATGAACCCAGAAATCACTTCGGAAATTACGGTATCACATTGGATAACCGTGTAGACCGTCGGTCATTTGGAGTATTTCGTGGAGGCGATGACATTAGTCGTGGAAATCTGCGAGATCCACGTGGGCGCGATAGAGATCGTGATCATAATGGTAATCGAGGATCGCAACAGCAGCTTCATAATAACGGTGGTAGGCGTTATTCTAGTGATAGTCGTAATCGTATTCCTCGTTACAGAGATTATGATGATCGTCGCTCTCGACATCACTACGAATCACTACGCGATGATTTTAGTCGTAATCGGAGATAATATGATTAAAATTTTTAATTCTCATATTTTGAATTAGAATGCCAAAACGTGAATCCATGAGTAAAATCTTAAATTGATTTAAAGCAGTTGTAATTTTCCAGTGTATTTGCGCTTTCTAATATGTTTTGGATAGTTTCAGATGAATTTGTCATTTTGTACTTGTTTGAATATAAAAATTATTCAACTTTAGATTCTAAGATTGCATTGTTAGTTATATGATGTACATATTTTATTCTTCAGTTTTGTGCTTTTCTTATTATATTTTATACCATTTTCTTAAGTAGCCTTTGCAATATTATTTAATCTTGAAATCTCTTTTTTATCATTTCAGGATACATTTTCATATTTTGACTAGTCCCCTTTCTTGTTTCATTGTAATGTTATATCCAAATTTCTTCACAAGACGCGGTAAAATAGGTAAACTTACGCTACTCGTAAACACTTCTAGCATAATAGAATTAAAATAAAAAAGAACTGAAGTTTGTAGGGAGAGCATGAGCGGAAGATTCCAGTATTGTGCATAAAAGCATTTATTGTAAGTCAACATGGGTGAAGTATAAGCGGATAATTATTCAATGTAAACTATAAGCCAGGCAATTATTCAGCAGCACGATTAGTTTTTGCTGCACTTTTTTTTTTCTAGCATTTCGGGTCAGATTAATTCCGCCTCATATCGTTTCCAGAAATTGAATTGGTCAGATTCGATGAATCTGATATATAGATACCGAATGCTGTATATCTTATTCTAATCATGGATGAGATCAAGCAAAACTCCTCAAGACTTACCAGTTGGCAGGAAGAAAATTGCAGCATTTTGGTCATTTTCTATTAATAGAAGCGCTCCTTGAAACATAATAATCTGAAATTAAATGTGTTATTTAGAAATATTGTAATATCCCATTATTCTTTACATATTGAAAAAATTATTTGTCTTCAATTTCCATTCCTGATATTTTACTGGATAAGTTATTAGTGGCTGTTGCTGTTGTTTATAGAGTGTTTTGTCGTCATTAAATCTCATCCATTCTGTTTTAGCTACTTTTCTGGCTTGTTAGGGAAGAGTTGAAGTCAGTGAGAGGATAGACATGCTGCTTCAAAAAAAGCTTCACCTGAGTGGGAGGAAATGTCAAATGCAATTTATTACAAAATGTTCTTGCAATCAAATTTTGTCGAAATTCACCTTTCACTGACGGAAATTCAACTTTTTTGAAGGGCTGGAAAATGGTTATTTGATAAGAAAGTATCAAGCAGAATAAAAACTGTGGGAGCCCCGCAGTTTGTCAGCAGAAGTTCAACGTCTCATTGCTGAAGATAATTGTGGGGCACGGTGGGTTTTTTGCTACAACGGATGAGAATTTTGAATTAGCGCTTTCAGGGGTCTGTGTCGGCCTTCTGCCAAAAATTTAATATTTTCTTTTCGATTATGTTATCTAGTTCTTATGCTTGTTTCGTCGTTATCTGAACGGTTCTCGGGTGCATTAAGAGTGCTGAGGGTTTCATTTCAGGTGCTTGACTTGGAGCATTGGTGACACGGACCTATCCTGAACGGTTGCAGTTCTAGTTCTTTTGTTACACATTGGTAAGACCAAAATACTTTTTGTAGGCGATTAAATAAGGAATGAAACAAGGACAACTTTTTGCATTTTTGCACTGAATGTTTCGTACATCCTGGAGATGACTGTACCACCTGAGATATTTGTATGAGGAAACGATGCTCTTATCTAATTTAATTCTTCGGAATATTTATTCCATTTGTTTCCTGTTTCACCACTTTCTATTGTTTTCTTTAAATAATTTGATGAATACATTATTTGTTTATGGAACTTCCTCATATTTTTCATTCATTGGAAGCAATGTCTAAACCAGCCGTAGAGGAAAAGGAGTAATTAATCTCTGCATTCAGTGTTACATTCATTGTATAAAATAAAAAAATATAAGTTGATATGTAGAGTTAAGAGAGAGGCAAAACATATTCATTTACACTAAAGAGCAGATTACTTGAAGGAGCGATCCTTTATCTCAAAATCTATGAAATCTGAACCTTGTTACTGGTCTCAGTAAGCTTTTAATAATCCTAATTTGTCCTATTATGCATGTATTTTTCAATTATGTATCAATGGAGTTGATTTTTTACCAGATATATAAGTGTAACAGATTTGAAAGTTGGAGATCTAATGGGTTAGAAATCTTGGTATAAGTTGAAGAATTTAATTGTAAATATGAGTCCTGAATAGAACGTTATTCATATTTTTGTTTATAGCCAAACATCAGAATGGTTTGGCCGTTCAATTCGACAAAGCCTGCACCAGCATCTTCGCCCAACTCGTCTTATTCAGAGACACAATCAGCTTCAATATCTGATTTAGCAGTAATGGATTCAACAATATCTGACTTAAGTAGCTCATTGGATTCTGATAAAGATAGTGGTATGGCCGGTTTAGAGAGATCTCCGATATTTGCGTTGGATCAGTTGAAGCAAGCTGGCGTACCATTTGAGAAGCAATTGTCGCCTTACCTGCAAATGGATCCTACTGTTTTCCGGGAATCTACACCTCAGTAAGTTGTAAATGTTAGATGTACTCTACTTTTTATTGTTTATTTTTTGGAAAAAACTCCATTACTTAAATTTGAAAGAACAATAATTTTCTTTCAAGAAGTTTCTGCAGTTATGTTGTGTTGATATCTATGAGATTTTCTTTTTTTTTTTTCAAAAAAGTGGGAAAATTTTTTTTTTCTCACAACAAAGTAGCATTTAATTAGTAACGGAGTAATAATGTTGCATATTTTCATGTATATTGTTCCCGGTGAATCGAAAGGAGAATTAGAATTTGCAATGGGGAGGATTGGATGGGCTGTTTTAGGCGGCTACATGCTGGGTAGTATGCGCGGTATTCTACCGGAATTACGGAATCCTAATACGAGGCAGCTAGTGAGGATTATTTTCACTTTCATGGAACTTTTTTTTTGACATTGGATTCTGACTTCGTAAATTCTTAAAATTTCAATTATTTCCGCGACTTTTTAATTAATCATGTTTTGTTTAGCCTTTTAAACCGTTCATGACTCGTTTGATGAATTCTTCGGTAAAACATGGTAGTGGTTTCGCTCATCCAGTTGGTTCCATTGTTTTCATATTCTCAGTTGCTGACATGATTTTTGGAAAACTACGTGCGAAAGATGATCTTAATGCTCTTGGTAAAATTCCAGCCGTTAAATTCATTTCGTCGTTTAATTTAAAGTTTAACAATCGAAATTGCGAAATGTCACCTGAACTTTGGAGTCTTTTTCTTTTTATCTTACTGATTCGAATTTTGCTGTTTTAGCTGCTGGTGCTGTTACTGGTGGACTCTTTCGATGTGCACATGGCTTACACGCTTCAATGACTGGTGCTGGTATTGGATTAGTTGCAGCTTTCATTTGGTTGTTGAGTGATCATGATAGTCGAAATAGATTATGGGAAATGCGAAAGCATTTAATGGGCAAACAAGATTACAGTTATTAATTCGAATTTTAGTTTCGTTTTTTAGAATCTATAGTTCTTTTGTGGTTGAATTAATTATTGGCGTGTTCAGGGAAACTGTAGTCAAAATTTAATAAATGACTAGCCTTCGAATTTCTACTTGTAGAATTAAAAATTTTTGGTCATCGTTTCAATTTTTTGTCGCAAAGTATGTGCTTTTTCAAGTTAAGAAATTATTTTGTACATGATGAATTCTTTGTTTCTTTACTTTTCATAAATGAAGTTCACGAAGATGTTTCGTTTGAAATCACTTTATGTGGATAAATGCTCGATTACTTTTCATTACGAATAATAGGTTTCGAAAACAAATATCATGAATGATTTGCTGTTTCTCTTACTATATATATATATATATATATATATATATATATATATATATATATATATATATATAGCTTAAAAAAGAGTTTTCAAGTTAACTGCAAAAGAAGATATTGGTATGGCAAATCTCTTTGTTGAGGAATCAAAATATCGTATTGGAACAAGTTATGAATCAATACAGAAAGCTTTCCGTGCTTTGAATGTTCCTCCTTCATGTAGATATATATACATATATATATATATATATATATATATATAGCTTAAAAAAGTTTTCCTTATTAGAGAGGAGTTAGTTGGTAGCATGTTGACAATTAAGTATTGTCTGGAGAAGGTTTTAGGTAGTGCAATCAAGTTCTGACGTAGTGCTATAAATATGTCGAGAAGCGGAAGTGATCCATCGCAATCTTGAACTGTTGATATGGATTTTAGAAAGTTGACATGCTTTTTCTCAAAAAGTTGCTCATCAAAGCGATCATGGACGATTTACAAATTTCTCTTGTCGAGCAGTTTTACACACGAGGCAATGGAGCTGAAATTAGCAATTGTCGGGGAGGTTGAAGTTATTAAATATTGATGGATTTTTGTTCCATCAGTGTTTTTGTTGTACTCTAAAGAGACATATACCGGAATCTTTAATGATTCGATTTTGGAATTTGTATTTTTCATCAAGTCACGCAACTGCAATTTGTCATCTTCAGTGCTTTATGTGTATTGGATTATCGGAATCGATGATATGAATGCTAGTATTGACTGCCTATATCTCAAATCTGATCATCTATGATGATAACACCGCATAGTAGGTGTCAGTTTACGACCAAAGTTCGATTTTCTTCTTTAAATAATACTTTATTTACATAGCAAGGTGCAGTCTTTTTCATCGAACGATAAGTTCTTTACATTGAGAATATTGTTGACTGCTTGTGCTATGATTTCCCAGATGTAAACTGATGGAATCCCTTTAGCATGGACTTCTGCTACTTACTAAATACGAAGAATGAAAAATTTTCTTCGCTTGAAATTTTTCTTCTCTACTGTTCTATTCAAATACATGCTTTGACAGCTTAGATTTATCTTTAATTTCGCTAATAATAGTTTGCTAGTCGTATTTAATCTTCAGAATCATTGGAAAACAAGCAAGTATAAACTTAATTTCGGTTTCGAATCTCTTGAAGAAATATTTAGATTTTTGTTGAGAATTAAAAACTTTTCTTAATATTTTAGAAGATATAAGAAGATATGTACATCATGCTGAACTGTGGGATGAAACTTTGCATTATTTCATATTCTACCATTCATTAAATGATAGTAAGCAATTCCGTACAAAAATACGACACAATTTATATCGGTAACGGAATATACTCAATAGCTCAATACTCAATAGCTTACTCAATAGCTTGGACTGCGAATTAATTTATAGATTCCCTTATGTTGATTTGCATATTTTATTGATGATTCATATCATTTGCACCTACTGAAGAGAGAATCCTTCCGTTTAGATAAATTAGTTGATCTCTACATTCTTTTCATTGTAGCATATTTTTGACAGTCTGGTTCATATTGTTGATAACTTGAAAGAGATTAGTTCTAAATCATTTTGTTTATCCGTGTTTCTTGAAATTCTGTTGAATATTTATCGTTCACTCCATCTAACAGTCTGTAATTACTTTTATATTAGCGCCGTACATTGAAAATTATAGCTATGACGCAACTTTTAACGCTCTTTACAATTTAATTCGTTCATGTAATCATCACTTCTGCAATTGTTATAGCATACAAACCTTCTAGCTATTCAAACTTTGCTACTATTTAAGACTGATTGCTATTTAGACGCGCTTATATTGTTTAGTATAATTGTAGAGCACCTAAAAAATAATAATTCTTTGACATTCTCTAACATCTGTTCGTGTCAAAAGAAAATATTATTTCAAACTTTAGTTTTTCAAAATTTTTTACTTTACAGGGAAGTTGAATATGGATGATGATATTGTTGATCTTCTGGTTGTTTCAAGCGTTGCTAGTGTCGGCTTTGTAGCTTTAACATATGTTGTTATTAAGGTTCACTTCTATTTTTTTCCAAATATTTAATCGCAGTAATTTCAAATTTTTTCATTTATATGAAATTATCTTCGAGCATTATTAGCTTACTTCGCATACATGTATTCGTCTTTGAGATATTTGTTTGTTTTCTAGCTGATGCTGATCTATAACATCGAAATTTTTCGAAATTTAAAAGCTTATCGCACATTAACCTCTGCAAACATAAATAGACATATTGCAATTTCTTGAGGATGATTAACTTTAATATATCTCAAAGAAGGCAAATATGAAATTAAAAGAATTTCTTTTGCTTCATAATTTTGCAAATTATAACTTACATGATTCCATATTGATAGTGCTTACAATACATTGCAGATTTATTCAGACAAAATTAGAATACGTTTATTGCGTCTTAAAAAGAAAACTAAGCATTTAATTGTTGTTCCGAATGTCGATGCTTTACAACACCCAGAATCAATATTGACATTCCAGAAGTTTAGTGTTACGAACGGAATGCATACTGAAAATTCAAGAAAGTAAGTTGTAAAATTATTGAAAGGAAAGAAACGGAATTTCTTTATTCTTACTGTATCCTCATTTCTCTCGAATATTTTATTGTAATATATTTCGTTTAGTCACTAATAACTAATGTCTTCAGCTTGGATCATGAATAACTACGATAAGATCATTCTTCCTGATACATAGTTGCCTGAGAAACTATGTGTTACGAAGACTATGATAGTTCTAAAGGGAAAATAAGTAATTTTTAATAAATTCTTAGGATTCTAACAGGTTTGGAGAACCCTTGAACAAGGAGTCAATAAAACGAGTACGAATAAAGGATGAGAGATGGAAAGATAAGTTGGAGAGTAGATCATCATCCAATTCATCAAAGATCGAAAGGCTGTCTTATGTTTCAATTTCATCCGGCACAAGTGCTTGGGTGCAGAGGCGAAAAACACTATAATATATAAGATAATTGACAGCGTTGTGATTAATCGATGATGCAACTATTGTTCAGAATGATTCACTTATGTCGCCAATAAATTTCCTTTGATGTTTGTTATGTATATAGAACGATTCATGAAAAGGAAGTTTTGGAGATTTGTGACAAGTATACGAAGTACAAGAGAGGGTTGAAGATTGGAGTTATTCTTGAGAGTATACAGTACTTAGCGATACGGTACTTAGCGTGAATTATTGTCTTATTCTCTGTCACAGGAAACTGAAGCCAATAGTATACGAGAATATTTTTGGGACTGAAATTGCACTTGGAGACTTCATTACTAAGGACATTATTACGGTTAAATATAGATTTCTCGTTGCAAATGCGTTTTTATGTTTTGAAGGAAGCAGAGAATCGCGGGTTTCGGCCTAGAATTGGTTTTATCTGAAAATTTCAATAATTACCAACTTCTGTATTTCATCCTTCAATCTCTTCTTAGCTCATTATAATGGTTAACATTATGTAACATTCCAAGGAAGGAAGGATTATAAGTTGTCCTGAAATGTTGGCTTTATCATACTTTTTTATTGCGGTGATTGCGCCTGAAATTTCTCAAAGTTTATTTACACGACTACTACAATTCATTTCTAAACTAATGATTAAATATATGACTTTTAGATTTTTTGGAACCAAGAAAACAAATTAGAATGAGTTTTCGGGAAAATCCACACTTCCAAGAAGCGGAGGAGCATATGCTAGAACCAATCATAAGGTTACCGCTTGTTGATGCGCTTCGGAGAATTTCATCAAAACAAGGTATTTATTTAATTCTGAAATGTTACCTGTCAATTTGATCATCATTATATGGGTTTTGGAGAAATCATTTTTGTAATAATCGAGAGTCAAGTGATTCAAATTGATTTCTTTACTTTCCAAAACTAGCTTATCTTTCAGATACACAGTGTGGTTTTTTTGAATCTCAATATTATCACTGCTTAGAAGCCTTTGGACAAAAACTTGGTCGAAAATATTGCGATTTGGAGCGTCGGGATTTCAATGAATGCATCACAAATTACAAACAAGTTTTTTTTTTTGCTTTTTTTTAGTGGTTCTTGTAAATCGAATTTAAAAGTTGCTATTTTAGGTCAGGAATTTTTGAATTTTGTCTGATTTTTAAACGGGGTCTCGTTTGCTACTTTTAAATTTATCATGAAGTAATATTTTGAATTGTCAAGATTTTTCTGTTCGGACCGTTTTGAAAAATAAAGCTAAGTCACTTCAATTTAAATTCAATTTGCAAAAATATTCCCTATGTTTTTCTTTCATTTTTAGAAAAAACGAGCTGAATGGATCAGATTGCAATACAAATTGCACTGGGATACAAAAAAGCACGGACCACTGCCAGAGGGTGCGAAAATTGGTGAATGTTATCCGGATTATTTCTCGCATAATCCTCCTGATGCAATTCATTAAAAAGATTTCAGCTGTTTGCTGTGCGAAAATTACTGATTGTTCTAAAGAACTTGAACCTTGCTTTTTGATCTAATTAATGCAACTGCAATATTTTCTACAATGTGATTAGCTATGAATACATTAAGGATTTCTTTAGTCATGTAATTTATCTTTCTTGTTGTACATCTCTCAAAATTCATTTTGTTTTATTATTGTTTATTTTTGTGCAAATTTTAGCAGAATTTTCCTAAATCATTTCATTTCGTCATATATTTCATTTTTATCATTCATCCCAGAAACCATTCTATTCCGTGAATATTATTTTCGACTTTAAATTATTTCCTGTTTATAACTACATGTATCATCTTCTTTATTTCTAGATATCTTGAGATTGAATCAATTATAACTTATAATGAATAAAAAATA
Organism: Onchocerca lupi; assembly: GCA_028564675.1. Taxonomy (NCBI): domain Eukaryota; kingdom Metazoa; phylum Nematoda; class Chromadorea; order Rhabditida; family Onchocercidae; genus Onchocerca; species Onchocerca lupi. Next base: position 46,107 of record JAOVVO010000287.1, read on the forward strand.
TATGAAATAATTACATGCCACATCAAGTACCGGTCTCATTCAAACCTGCCTTTTTGTCCAGCTTTGTTGAAACATTGATGATTTCTGAGTGGTCAGTGGAAGAAATCAAAATTGTTCGTATTTATGAGAACGATTTTATCGATGTAAGAATCGTATATATGTATTTTTTTTTAATATGTTGAGGATGGGTAATGAGCAGGATCTCAATTATTATGTATTGGAAATCTGTTCGAGAAACCTATGGAAAATTTTTACGTAGTTCCTGAACACCGTGGCATAATTTTTTCTTTTTTTTACAGAAATGACAACTGTGGAAATGTATGGTTTGGAGTGGTGTAGGCATAGGCGAATACCGATTATTCATTTGGCGCGAATGATTCAAGCTCGTGAACTTGGTTGCCGGAAATCAGGTTTCTAAATAAACTCTGTAGTAAATGTAAATGTTATCATTTGCAATTTTATTGTGCTAATTGGTATCGTGATATACAAATCAGTTGAGACCTATAATCTTTTAGGGCAAACTACGGAATGGTCTTACTTGAAACATTTCATGCAGTTATGTGAATTTAATTTCTCATTTCTTCAGGAACGCATTTCTTTTATGGTGCTCGACAATTTTATCAGTGCTTTCATCCAAGTTGTAGTATATCAGGAGTTGATAAAAAAAATTTGATCATTAAAAGGTTGTTTCGTTTTAAAAGTGAAATGTGATATCCAAGGTGTCTTTTGATATTCATTGTAATAAATTGTAACTGTAATTTATTGCAGATGGTTCACTGGAGTTGTTTTAATTGGAAAACTGTTAGAAATGATAGAGATCTCCTAACAAAAAAAAAAAAAAAAGGGAAAAAAGATCAGATTTCAAGTTTCAAGTCTTGTTTCACTTGTGAGCTATATATAGTTCACAATTGTTTTCAGAAAAATGAAAAGCTAAAAACGTTACAGATTTTCGCCAGATGGACGTAGTCTCGTTTGTTTTTCCTCAAACTGTCATGATTTATTTGTTTTTGATTATCGTGGTTTTACAAGTGCTTACAACAAGCAGCCGGAAACCATGTTTGAGGTGAAGTTTGGATTTAGTAATCATTAACTATTCTCTCTAAGCATTCCCTCCCGCTGTTTTTCTCTGTTTTGTAAAGCAAATCTATAAAAGTGTTTGTTTGCTATGTCTTACAATCAAGCATGATTAGTACGAAACTTTTGATAAATCAGATTTGCATAATTTGACATGTCATTTCCGTTCTTAATTCACATTTTATTGAATTGATTTTTCATTTTTTTAGTCTTTAATTTATTTTAATTCTGTAAAGCAAGATTTTATTGCATTTGCCTTCATTTAGCCCCTCAAACAAATATTTTATTTTTTTAGGACGTTTTTCCAGAGCGCTTTGCAGTGAATCTGATAACTGATGAAGAAGAAGGAGTTGTATTAAACAAAGAATTCGTTTTTTTTACAGAGGATTGCCGTTATTTACTAGGTTTGCCTTTGACAAAAATAAATTGTTTCCAAATTTTCAAGAAACTAAAAAATATTGACAGTTGATGAATCGATATTTCCTTTTGCTTAAAGAGTTGAATTTGGGAAGGTCGTTTTAGTATCGACTGTGAGGACTATATAGATCACGTTTAAAAAATTTTGTAGTAAAAAATATCTTAATGAATTATATTCGTTGATGTATCGAAAAGGTTTTATAATTTTTTAGTGATCTTATTGGCGAGGAAACATAACTCAAACAGAAGTTATTTCAGTACTTAAATAATAGCGGCATGCACGATGTGCTTTATTTGCAGTTGCTGCGGAATATCCTACATCGGAAAATGCTCTAAGATGGGGTGATGTTTATCAAAATAACGAATCACTTCCTCCGGTTTCAGTGCAGGCACTTATAAATTACATCGTTTATTGCATCGACATGAATGTTAGATTTGCTTGAAGCTCCATGCACTTCTTTCTATTTTTTTAGCGTAGTACTTAGAAGTGAGAGATTTCAAATAGATTTTGCAGAAATAATGCTCCCATTTCTTGATAGAAATTGTATAAATTATGTAAATCCTTAATGTATTAAAAGGTAAACAAATTAGCCATGAGGTAATAATAGAGTTGCTGATTTTTCTAAACTGGAATTGACTTTCTAGACAGGTGATATCTGTGACAAATATTATCTGGATGCAGATCGTCTTTGGATATCTCGCGGCGTAACTTTGATAGGTTATCTTCTGGCTATTCTTTCATTTCAACATCAAACGATTCATTTTTTGCATATTAGCGAAGATACTGGTTATTTCACTCTGCTTGGCCATGTTGGACGGTTAGTTTTGTTTATTTTTTTTTTTTTTTTTTTGGATTGAATTCATGTTTTTTTTTGAATTGTTTTCATGATATTCTTGCATCTAAATAAATTGTGGAAAATGAAGTTTATGGGTTACGAAATGTAATACAAAAGATTACTAAAATCGTTAGAATTTCTGCTTCATTCTCCAAAGCTCCAATTCTAATAATCTACGAAGTTTCTCCAAGCCTATAAAGCTCCAACATTATTTTTAAATTTATGTAGTATGAAAGTAAGAGCTAGTAGTGAAAAGCTGTTATATTAGGAAGCAAAGCCTTTTTTACATGATTTATTCGTTTCAAAACATTCTTTAACTTCGTGAATACTAGTAATTGAAAAGTATATCTGGGAAAAATCCAAGAAATCTGAAATTCTTCTGTTGAAGAGATCTTTATCTAAATTTTTAAATTTAGTTTATGACTTGTAGGTATTTATTTGCTGACGATGAGGATCTTGTAATGGCAGCTGAAAAAAGTCCGGATAGTCCTACCACGGACGTTGTTCTTAGTGGTTTGCTTTTATTAAATCATTTAATTATCTTCTGAATTTTGAAATAATTAGATTTTTGTTTTTTCTATTAAAAGAAAAATTTTTTTTTCTGTTCCTTTTCTATTTAAAAAGCAATTTCGCTTCCGACATATCATCAAATCCTTGTTGTTAAAATTCTTATCACTTGATAGTTTTTATCTGAAAAAAATAGCAGTTATTATACAGTTTCATGTCATGAGCTCTTCGACAAGATTCCATTCTCATGTAATGTACTGTATCTTATATAATGTGCATTCTACTCGTAAGGCGCTGTTTGTGCTAGTCTTAACGTCTGTGAAATAATCTTGCTATCAAAGTCTCATAATTGCGTTTGATCTCTTTAGCAGTTGTGTTTCCGATTATTAATCTGATTTTAACCAACTGAAACAAATATTACCTTTTCGCAAAATAGTAGCTCGCGAGATCTATTGCTCTGGATCTATTATCCCAGAATGTTCAGAACGGTTTTTACGGAAAAATAAGATATTATAAAAGACAGTTGTTAATTAATAAAATTTTTCTTGGCTTCAGAATTTAAATATAAATTTGAGAACTTTGTAGGAATAAAGCAACGAATTTTGACATATCTTTATCATCGATGTGCAGATTCAACTCAAGTGGACAATTTCTTGCATACTTTTGCACAATTTCGATCGTTAAGGATGTGGCAAATGCAGTTGGTTACTCCAAGCGTTATATTAATTCGTTTTGTGAACGAAGGTATCAGTTTTTTGATCCTGATCCTTTAGTCCCACTATATTATATTCACCAAAATAGATATATTATTAACTTGATCATGCTTTCCCATGATATTTCGTTTAGAAGCGTTTGCTGCGACTCCAGGAATTGGCAGCTACCCATTATTACTCGTGCTGATGGATTGGCAAAGAGGTGATATTCTAGGTGCATTTGATCGTTATTCAGCAAATTTTTTGAAGTTGATAGAAAAATGTCAAGAAGAACTAAAATATGCTCATATTTCGTCGAATCGTTTTCCTTGCACCATTCAACACTGTCAACAAGCGCTGGTGGCCTACGAACGTATGAAAGATGCACTAACTGATGCTCGAGGAGGTTAATCATAATAGATTTACTGTGGTTTATCATTTGAATCTGCTTTAAAAAATTTAATTTATTATGCATGATTATATGGAGAGCTCTGAAATTAGCAACTATAATATGCGGTTTGCAGTGATTAAAAAATATCGAAACTTCATAGAACATAAGAAAATTCAGAGAGGAAAAATTTTGGAATTAATTTTACTTGACGTTAATAATATTATACATTTGGTACGTTCTGTACAGACTTTTTCAAAAATACTTCCAAAATGTTATTTATCTGGTTGTTAAATCCAACCCTCAACTATATTGTTGGTGACATTTTTTTTTCGGATTTCGTAATGCATAATATTAAAAGGAATCATCTACTTGATGTTTAACCTTTCACAAATATTAGTTACAGGGTCTGATAGGGAAACACGGAGACGTATTATATGTCAATTGCCTTATTCATTCAGTTATATTCCTGTAGAAACTCCATATTTGGATCCATCAATGTTTCGCTTTGATGATCGACTGATTACACTTATTGAACGGACGAAATTAACCGATAGTGAAGTGATTCGGTTAGGATTTACCATTTCTATTATTTCACGGTTGTTATTGGGTGTATTTTTATTTCAGTTTTTCTGGAATTTCTTGAGAGAGTTGAAATCTGTTGGAATTTTCAGTTAACACACTGTATAGTGGAACTAAAAATTTCAAGCGTGATTTGAATGGTTTTCTGTTGTACGATGGATTAGAATTGATTTTTCCTCTCTTTTTCTCTCCACATGTCCCAACTTTTCTTTTACAAACATTGTTGATAAAACTGTTGCTCCTTCTAGTTTCTTCAGTGGATAGTTTTTAATAACTTTGCAACAAAATTAGGAGCGTATCATTTTAAAATACTTATCCTTTTTATTTTACTTTTTCTTTTTCCTGCTATAAGGTGACAGAGAATTTTGCAAACATTTTTTATGAATCTTCGAAAATTGTTTTTTAATTTTGTGAGTTAAGTTTTCTATGAAGAAGATATGGTATAAATTTTAAAAGCCATAGATATTACTGCAGAAATACTTTTTAACTTTCAAAGCAATGCTAAATTCAGATTTTTTTCTCGTCTAACGTGTTTGCCGTTGTTCGAAATGCATCTTAACCAAGGTCGCTTTGTTCAACTTCTCTTTCATCCGACAGATCCATTCGCTATTTCAGTCGATCGGACACGTGGGCTTGGTACTGCCACTTTCCATTTGCCACCATTTATCACACCTGACGACCCGGCATGAGAAATCCATTTTTTCCAAAGTTAAATTACCACTCATTGTTTTTTGAAGATATTCAAAATCCTTTGTATATTTAATAATTGTATACATCTATGTTTTGTTATCGTTAATTGTTACAATTTGTTTCCTCGATCTTTGGCATTATATTTTCATTATTTGAAATGTATTAGTAAATCATTAAATTCTGATTTTCAGTTTCTTCCATTTTAAATAAATCCAAGTTATTGAATAAGCTATTCTAGTTATTAATTAAATTTTTATTAGAAATTAGTCTTAAACTATCTGTTGTTTAAGGAACATGATAAATATGACTCAGTTTAACTGAGGAATAAATTGAGGAGAAAAGATAAAAGCATTGTTGAATTTCAGAAATCGACATTAAGATTATTACAGCAAAATATCCCCTGTGATAGAGAACAGAGAGGATCAGCTGCCATTCTTACATATTTGATGCTAAAGTTTAGAATGAGATTGTAAAGTGCTTCTTAGCAAGATTTTCATTGAAATCCTTTACTCCTCTTACAAAGGAAATTGAACAAGTTTAGAACTTCTCAATTTTGCAAGCAAAGAATGATGTGTTCATCAGTTATTGAGGTACATGTTGCTTTGATTGGGATGACAGGTTGTGGGAAATCAGGTGAGACTTACCACATTATTTATCGATTTTTGGTAGAAATCAGGTGAGACTTACTGCATTATTTACCGATTTTCGCTATTTTGGTTAAAACTACTGCAAATACTCTTATAATCTCTCTTTCCTAACTTTTATGTAATTTTTATTATCTAGCAAAAGAACGAATGCAGCAGTAATGTCAAGTTTCTCATTTTCTTCATGGATAAATTATTGATGTTTTTCGCTGAATTTGACATTGTATAATAATATTCTGTTCTTTGCTAATTACTTAGGATAGTAATATTTATTGTCAGTTAAAAAATGAATTTTTTCTTGAATTTTCTATCATTTCTTCCAATAACTTATATTTTCTACTAATAAAATTAAGCCAATGTGTCTTTCAAATTTTTAAATTGCTCTGTCATTTCTTCATCAATATTATACTTGGTTAATTTGCAAATATTTCCGTTATAATCGTTATTTACTTTTTAGCTTTGGCAGTAAAGTACATAGCAGGTCGGTTTATTGGCGAATATGACCCAACTCTTGGTTTGTTTTTGCCTTTTCTTAATTTTGATATGTATAAATTTAAGATCTAACATCTCACCTCTCACATTCATCGCTCAGTAATGACGAAACTTCTCCATAATAGTCAAGAAGTTATTTCCATACTTTTTAAATTATACTTATTTGAATTTAAATTCCATTCTTAGAAGATACTTATTGTCGTCAAGATGTTTTACTCTCGCAACCGATAGTCGTGTGGTTAATGGATACGGTGGATGGTTTAGGAAAAGATGCGATGCGTTACATTTCGTGGGCTGATGTTTACATCATTGTTAGTCTTTCAAAATAGAAAAATTATTGTAAACTTTCAATTTGTGTGAATTGATTTTAGAATTATTAAAATGACCCACCCTAAAAACATTTTTTAATCTAACTCTTTTCTTTAAATTAAAATCCCCACTTTGTTTCTGAACTAGACAAATTTGATCAAAAAGTAGGACAAAATGAGCAATTCCTTATTCTACAACTTACTGTAATCCCTTTATTTTCTCCAAAATTAATTAGCGGATGGCTACTTCACGAAGAAAGCTACAAAAAAGAAATTAGTGGCTTCATTAAATTACTTTTTCAATTTTTTATAAAGAATTAAATTTGTAATGTTTTGTTATATATTTTCCTTGTTATAATAAGGCAATATACTTTGCATGTTGAGAACTAAAAATCCAAATATTTCTGAAAAAAAAAAAGACAATTTACCATTTTGAGACATATGACATAACATCACAATTGTCTCTGCAATACGCAGAATCGATAATGCAACAGATTTCAACTCATGAACATCAACTTTGTGCACGGCAACACAAATGTTTACTTGTGGGGAACAAAACTGATCTTGAACGCTATCGGTAAGTAGTTGTAAAAAAAAATTGCTCTGCAAAATTGAATTCGATTGAAAAAATTTTACTTTTTGAAGATTTTGGTAGAAAATAGTGGAGATATGAAATACCTGATTAGTATTTGCACTGTCTTACTAATTTTCTTCCAAGATATTCAATGTTCAGAAACAAGCAAGTTGAATTTTCAAAATTTCAAGCCCCTGGATTCAAAAATTGCTAGACTGAAATTTTCAGTCTAATTTTTTTACCATCAGAAATTTTTTTTACTATCAAAAATCTGCAGGATATGGTTTGCTTTCACTACATTATTCTTTACCTACTGCAAACTCTTTTTTAAAAAAAAGTCTGATTTTTCTTCAAATTTGCCAAGGTATCCAACTTTGGCAATCAATACTACTGATTGATGAGAATTTTATTTTTCTGTGATAAAAAAAAATCAAAACCAGATTATCCAATCACAGCAATATAAAAAAATTTGATTAGTTTTGGTAGTTACACCGGATATTTTTCTATTGGAGCTAACTTTTTTAGTCAGGTGAGTGAATCAGATGGTGAAAAGCTAGCGAAACGATTTGGTGTGATGTTCGGCGAAATCTCAGCAGTAGATGAGTGGGAACGAGTTGCTGCGCTTTTCAGACGTCCAATTACTGTGCTCTTAACTGATCGGTCCAAAAGGCATAGTCCATCTCAACGACTCTGTTCTTCTGACTCTGAAATCGCTTCTTCGGGTAAGTTTCATTCTTAATGTTTCAAAGAAATAATATTGAAATAAAAAAAAAAAGTATTACTGAAATATCAATGATGCTGAACATATATTTCGGAGAAAAGAAGAATGGTAGTGATTCAGTTGAATCGAAGGCATAAGATATATTTTCGGAAGCAGCAAGCAAATCTTCATTCATACTGGAACGATGGGGAATGCCTTAAAATGCCTTAAAGCAGTCTAATGAGAGAATAAATTTTAAAGAATGATGAATCGTGAAATAGAAAAAAATTCCAAAATGAGTGTATCTTCAATAGACTTATATACGAATAGTTTCTTTGAATCATCATCTGATGGTGCATTAGTCTTGCAGATCTGTTATTGATTCGATTTTTTGGCGAATTTTTTCATAAAATTTGATCTGTGCAACTTTTTGTTGTGGCGGAAAAATGATTTTTTTGTTCTTAAATAATTTTATTCCAATTTTTTTTTACGAGTTATTTTTTAGAAAAATCTTTTCAGTAAATAAAAGTGCTTTCTCGATGAAGAATTCTGGCCGTTGCAGTACATTCGGTCTTCGTTCAAAGAGCCCGAAAGGTGTTGACATGGTTAAAATGCCTTCATCAAAAAAGAGTGGCCACAAATTGCTGAAACTTTTCCATAACTGAATTCTCGCTTGTATTGAGTCTTTTATTTTTCTGTATGATGATCGTAAATAGATTTTGGCTTTTTGAGTTGTTTTTAATAGCATAGGGAATCAAATCATCCATTTATTTATTTCATCGTTGACATTCAATGTAAACGAGAATGCGAATAAAATTAAAAATCAGAGCAATTAGATCTCTGATCTGATTCTCTGTTCTTCTTACTATCTTTGTTCTGCTTGCTATTTCGCTGTTTTCTTCTGTTGAGCAATTTTCAACCTGTTATATTATTACTATTGTTATATCAATCATGGGACAGAAAATGCGATAAAATAACCAGAAACCAAAATAATTCTCGATAATTAATTAAAGTTATACATCCTGCAAAATAGAACACTTTTACTGGAGAAAATGTTTGCCAGACATACCCTTACGGCATACATGAGCGTTTGCTTGTATTTTTTTGAGCTAGAAAATAAAAAAAATGAAATAAAATCTTTTATGAAGTGAATTGAATTTTAGATTTGTGGAATTGAAGTCCCATGAGACTGATTACTATTTGTTGCATATATATGCGACTTTCGAAAATAGCTATTATGATAATTTTCGAAAATTGCAAAAATTATGAAAAGAGAGTGTATCGTGTTTTATATTGTTTTTTAATGATTCGGCGCTCTAGATGATAATAAGTTGGTATGGGAATATGGGAAGGAGAATATTTTGAAATATTTTCTTGAGATGTTGAGGACAGTTTTACTTCATTCGTTTAGTTTTGTGTTTTTTGTTTCCTTTGAATAGGTATAACTGGGCTAGAAGACTCTTAGAAATAGTAATAGAAGGAGGAATTATTCATTCGAAAAAATGCGATCATTATGCAAATTTCGAGTCGATTCTTTCACTATTACTCGATTTAACCAATGCTGAAAGTGCTCTCTTGCGAAGAACTCTGAACCTTCATCGTTCTACGGCTTTTCTTGATTTCTAGCTATCATAAAAAGCTAACTTTAAGAGAGGATAACTCATTGATAGCGACGCTTTCCTATTCATAATTCTGTCATTTTGCACCATGGAGAGAGAAGAGAGTTTATATGAGTTTTATTCCAAGTAATTTTTGCATCATTTAATGTACATTCAGTATCTGTCGCTTGATATATATCTTCCAGCTAATATAATATAAATTTTACTGATTCCGTCGCATCATAGTATGAGTCAGTTTGTTTGAGAATTCCTATGAAATTCTTTCTTTTCTTTTCTTACAATAGTCACTTGACTCATGGCCTCAGCTCTGGGAATCTCCTCTCTTGATATATTGAAGCATCCAGGCAAATTATGAATTCAGATAGTTTTGCGAACTGTCATCCAGTAATAATTCGGTGCTCGGAGCCATCTTGTACGCAGTATCTTCCAAATTATGTTTCTCGGATTTTCACTTAACAATCATCTTTCCATGCTACAATAGCTATAATGAATTATGCGTAGTAGGGCTTCTATATATACAACGTATTTTGCGCGTACAATTTTGTTACGAATTGTTATCAAAAGGATAAAACTATTGTATCATCATAAATGCGAGATGGCGACAAATCGTGACATCAATGAACTGTACTCTGAAGCATGTGCTTGCATGGAACAAGGCCTTTGCTACGATGAAATCGACGATATTGTTAGTTTTGCTTGTTTCTATTCAGTATTAATCAATAGAGAATCAATGCAGAGATTAAAACGAAAAAACTTTTCATCTAATGGGAGCTGTCATTTAAAAGTTGTTCATTTTTAAAAGATATAAACTTCAGGAAAATGCACTGGCATTTTATGAGCGAAGCTTGTTGCTTATAAAAGAAGCAACAAAAGAAAAGAATTGCAAAAAAAATGATATGTATAAAGTAGTGATGAAAGGTAAGAAACGAGTGGAAGCAAGAATAAAGGACTTGAAGAAGAACAAGGAAAGACAAAAACAAATCAAGGATGAGACATCGGCCACCAAAAAGATGAAAATGGAGAATGAAGAGGTCATCTTATTTTTATGATTATTTTCAGTCTTGAAAATCAAGCTGCAAACTTTTTAAATTATTCTGAAGATTTAGAAATTTTCAATAAGCATATTAATAAATTGGTCAAATAGTTTTAGAATAAAAATGAGCTGAAAAAACAGATCGAATCAATGCATACAGCTGAAGCAGATTTGATATATTATATACCAGATGGAGTGCAGCTTTTTATCATTGAGGTGGGTTAAAGTTTTGCTTTTCTTTGTAAGCTTGTTATAAGATGATTATTCTTTTTGGAAATTTACAATAAGCATAACAATATATGTGAAATAAATCCTTCAGAGTTTCCCAAAAATCCAAAAATTTCGAATCTTTTCACTTTCAGAATGAAAGCACTTCAGCTCCAACTGTTCCTTCTTCTCTAGAAATTTTCCGACTGCTTTCAATTGACGAAAGACCGGAAACTACTCGAGTGGAAGCATTTATTCAGGTATGTCTTGTCAATTATGACAAATTAAAAGTCAAAGAGATATTTATCATTCTCCAAATTGGCAGCTGTATTTAAATGGTAATATTTCTGTTTCGACTTTTCATGTTTTTTGTCGGAAATTTGATTCAGATATTTTCAGTTCTTTTTTTTTTTTTTTTAATTGTTTTATTGATGCAAACTATGAAATATAAAAATCGTTTCAAGCAGAACAAGACTTTCTATTTCAATTTATTTGGATTCATGAGTTAATTCCGAACAGCAAGCAAGTTTTGGTTTTTAATTAAGAAAAGCAAGTATTCGTTATAATGTTTATAGGAGCTATTCGATCATTCGCGAATTATAATTATTCCTTGCATATTTTCAGATTGGTCCATGGTCATATCCACTAGTTCCTGGAAAGACACCGGTCCTGAAAAATGATTTTGGCGCTTACATAGTGCCTAATCCAACTCCAGAACATCCAGGTAGATAACCTGTTAAACTTGTAGTAGAATTTAACTTTTCTGAAGTTCTTTTAAATTTTGATATGACTTCAGATTTCATTTAATCATACGGCTAATATGTGCATTAATATATTGCAGATATGTTTGTTGGGATTCTTTTGCCCACAAATCTGGACGCTAAGGATGAAGAGGATTTCTACTCAATTTTGAAACATTATACCGAGATAAGAACCCAGGAACTGTCTCGCCAAATGAGTAGAGAAGAAAGGGAGCATCTGAGTCAGAAAATTGGCGACTTTTTGATGCGAGGCATTTTTTCCTTATTTGCTAAATTTTTCTTCTTTTAGAAAAAATTTGGCTGCAGGTTTGAATGAGATGCTTGAGATCTTCTGAACTTATCAATTTCAAAAAATCTATTTTAATAAAGTTTTATGCAGGTGGTGATTATTTGGCAACAAATATAAATCATGTTGTCCAGAAAACATCCAAACTTGTTTCTGACAAATCGGCACAAATTCGCTCTTCACTTACGCCAGATCAAGAACCGATGCAAATAAATGCAGGCATCAGATTTGGCATACATTATGTCCACAAAGGTAGCAAAATGGTCGCGAAGTGCACAAGATATCTATGTAAATTTTCTATTTCCTTTAATTCTTAAGCACACATAATTATTAGCTAATAATTGTTTTCTAGAAGTAAAAACTGCAATTTCTTTGTTTGGAAATTAAATTTCCAAATGTGATTAGCTTTTATTATTAGTTTGAAAATTTGCATAGCTTGAATAAGATCTGATTTGTAAATTCTGAAAATCTAGGTTGATCTCAGAGTATCAGTTTGTCCCAGTTTTCCATTATTTTATCATCACTTTTACTGAAAAGGGAAGGGAAAGAATAGTGAATGTTACGTAGATGATTGAAATTGCATTTCTTCAGTTAGATTTTGTAACAGTATTTGCTTATTATGTGTTTCTGATGTGTTTATATTATTTATTTCAAATATTTTCTTCCATGGATTTTTTAATATCAGTTTTCATTCCCTTATTTTTTTAAAGTTACAATATTTAAACTATCATTTCTCATTTTAGTGGATAAAATTGGAGATATGGGTGTATCAGTTGGGAAGACTTTAGCATCTGGTGCAGAAAAACACCTTGGTGATGGTGAGAGTGGTGTTGTTCATGGCACAGTTTATATATTGGGGAGTGGTATCACAAGCGCAAGCACTATATGGATTGCTCTTGAAAATGCTTCCAAGGCAATGGCTAAAAATATTGCTGATGAAACGGTAGATACTGTGAGACATAAGTAAGCTTTCACTCAGATTATCAAGCTAAATTTCAACTGCGATAAAAAAGGCATATATTTGGAATTTTATGTTAAGTAAACTTTTTTAAATAGATTTATCGCTCTTATTTATTGCCTGCTGAAATTAATAGTTTTCATCAATTTATTTCAGCTTTATCAATTTGAATTTGCAGGTGGGGCGATCAAGCTTCGATAACAGCACATGAAGCACTGTACGCAACTGGTCACACTTCTTTGGCTGCTTTGCAGCTTTGGGATCTTGGCCCACGATCCATCGCTGGTCGTGCAGCTCGCAAAGCAGGCACGCAATTTGTTACTGATCTATATAAGAAGAAGTCACCCTCACGTCTGGAAAAATAAAGAATAAAAATTGTTCAGTTATAATGATTAATTTATTTCTAAGATTTTTAAACAAATTTAGGATAATTAAAGGGATAGACTTTTTTTTTATTTTTATTGTTTTAACCGTTCATTCTCCCACTTTTTACCCTATCATTTATTTAATTTTCTGTAATTTTGAGTTCTAATTCGTTGTTTTTGATTTGCTGTTTATCCAAAATCTTTGGTTTTTCTACTCCTACAGATTATCTCATCTTGTTCTTCAAATTTTGAAAAGCTTCCATAATCGGACATTCAATGCCTGACATTCGATCTGAAGAAAATGTTAATGAAAAAACAAACCATAATTTTCATGATTGTTCGGAATTTCTCTTTTTTTTTTTCGCTTCATTTTATTTAATGCTTTATTTTATTTTATGCTTTACTTTATTATATTATTTTATTTGTTTTACAGTAAGATACTGTCTCTTTAAAAGAGAGACAATATCTTACTGTAATCGAGAAATGTATTATTGATAGTACTTCTTTTTCTTTTCTCTCTAAAATATTTTCATCTTATAATAACGATATAATATGTAATTATGAATTATGTAAAATTACGAGTTAATTATGAAAAATATAATATGTAATTATGAGCTTCATGAGTACCTCCGCTATATTTCCTTATTTAAGAGATGTTACACGCTGTATAAAGATTAAATATCGATATAAATAAATAAATTTTCCGAGCGAATTGGGCACATGTTCAGTTTTGTTAATATATTCTCAATACTTCTTGTTGTCTTTTGCCATCAATATTCGTATATGCATGAATACCCTGTAGATGTCTTATTGTGCGATGTAAGAAAAAATAGAGACTCTGTATAATCAGAGAAGACAGGACTTATTTAAAACAAAATTGAGCCAAATTAGTTTGAATTAGACAAGTTCACTGAATTGACGAGATTGAATCAATCCATGGATGTCACTGCAATAGGTCTTGTCGCGAAAATAAATTTTGCGAAAGAGTCAATTCCTGTTAGAAGAAAGAATTTATTGAAGGACAGAACAGTTACGAACGAACAACTATCCGAGAATATCCAAATAGATTATTGTTGGGTATTTTTTCCTTTTTCGGTCGTAGAAATGAAAACTGCTTGATTGTTGATTGTTGTGTCAATCTGAGTCGACTCAGCTGGGGTTGTTGTATTTGTTGTAAGAACACTGGTGTTCGTTAACCACCTTGTTGAATAAGTAGTACTTCTGTCCAAAATCTGAATATTTTAAATCCCTTCGAGGTTTCTTTTCCTCTCTTGATCTATAATGTGTCACATTATAATTGGTAGACCTTGCTTTGTTTATTAATTAATCGGAGCATTTTGGCGGGAAACATGTTTACCTTTCTGTTTATCGGCTTGTTGGTACATTTGAAACTACACGCTTCTTGGCCTTTAACACTCCTTGTTTGCATTAATCATATCTCTCGGTTTTTCCGACATTACCGACCGAAAAAAAAGTGAGATCTTGAGAAGGGAGAATTCGGAGTCATAGCGAAAGATAATCTCTTTCGGCTTCGTCCTTTGTAGTACTACTGGATTTATCTAATGATTCTTCATACATTTCACTTAAATTCATTTCCTTGCCAGAATTCCATCGAACGTTGTAAGTAAGTATTCTTTGCATATTTTCACCTCATCGTGTAATTCATTGATTTGATTCATACTACGCTGGATTTGATTTCTTGGCTTGACGATCCTGTGTTTTCAGTTTCATTTCTTGGCTTGACGATTCTGATTTTTCGTCCAGGATCGTATTGTTGTTATCCACACAGCATTGGATTTAATTTTTCCATTTGGTGATCCTGCTTTCTTCAGAATCTTTTTGTTCTTGACCATACAACATTGGATTTGAATTTTTAGCTTGATGATAATGATATTGCTTTTTCATTAAATCTTTATGGTCTTGCTCATCCTTATGTTGTAGAGGATACTGCAACTTGCTTATCCTTTTCGACTTTGCATAGATTACTGAATTAGGATGTGGGACTTTGTTGGTGTATCCTCTTCCTGCTATCATAGGTCCAAGTTTTGTATGGATCAAAATCCTACTTCAATTCTTGTGCTTCGTTCAGTTTAATGAACTTGAAAAAGTCTTTGACGCCAATGAGCATATCGGATTGCTTCAGGTAGCCCTTTATTCCATCTAATTTTTTCCTTTTGATTATAAAGATATATTTTTGTCGTCGATTTCCATCACTTGCCTTATTCTTGAGGTACTCCATGAAGTTAATATGGCAAGTGATTACTTTTGTTGTCCCGATTTTTACGCCAATCTCTGTCCTCTTTAAATAGCATTTCTTCGATGTCGTATTATCAATAAAGCAGAACTCAATTTTTCATTTTCTGTTCCTTAAAGTTTCAGTCGGTTCGCCAAGTTCGCTGAATGAATTATAATTGCGGGCTATACAAATAGCACCAAAGCTTTCGTTTGAATTTTGGGAACTTTTGGATTTATGACGTTAATTTTCTTACACAACAGTAAAGTTCGTTTATTTCCTGGTCGTCTTTGATCCGTTACTATGCTGCTTGTTATTACTGATTCCATTGTTTGGGTAGCTTCCTTATTTTTGCTAGGACATAGCATATTGTAGTAGTAAGTTGAAAGTTTCCTTTTATCGCAATCATTAGTTGCATGACCTGTTCAAAGAACATTTACATTTAGTTTTTTCGTCGCTCCAATCGATAACTGAGTGTAGGATAAATATGGCATTGATTATTCCAATAGTCCTCGTTGCAAAACGCGCAGGGTCTTATAAAAACTGTACCCATAGAATTTTTCTTTGATTCTGGGTCAATTTAAGATCACTTGATTCTGGTTGCTTAGTTGAGATTAAGGCTGAGGTGTCTTCCATTAAATGATATGGGGTTTGTTTTGGTTTTTTTCAATCAGAAGTCCCTTTTTCCTACTAAGAATTCGAGTCTTCGTTACTTCTTCGTTTCTTTGGACCAATTCTGCTAGAAATTGTCTTCGAAACTGAAATTGTCTCCACATTTCTTGTTCTTCCTTTAATTGATGCACTTCGTCTAATATCCACGCAGGTAATTTTGTTTTCAGTGACGATTTCTTTACCCGAATGCTGTAAATTTTCACCTGTAGCATCCAGCTGTAAAATTCTTTGGCATTGTTTCAGTGGTTTTTTTCCACTCCTGACCATTTCTTTTGATCGAGTATAATTCAATATAGAGTAAGTTTTTGATAATAAGAAGATTACTATATTCCTCTTTTAAAATTTTTCTTATGATATCGTCCGAGCGAAATCATAACCTTCCACGGGTAGAGCATCTCTTTTGAGACAAGACATCAAGTAATTCAATTTCTGAATATTTGGAATATTTTGAAGATGAACTGCTGCTTTGAAGTGACCGAATTGTCGCCATGATTTTGGATCGTCACTAAACTTTGCTTATGGGAATTGCGGCAAATTTACCACTGCGTGACATAAGGAATTTTCTTTTTGTGGCGGTAATTTTTCCTGACTTAATCGTTGCAGAACTAACTCGTTATCATCGTAGATATTTAAAATGATGATAGTTTCTTTAACTTCATATATCAAGTTTAAAATACTTTATTGTCATCTACCATTTTCTCATATTTATCCTCTTCTTCCTGTTGATCCGTAATCTCTAAGATATATTCTAGCCAATTCCTTTTTATTTTTTCGAGTGTGCTTATATAAAGCCCAAGACGCATTATTTTCTCCTTGATGATTCTTCTGACTTCTTATTCACGTCGTAGTTCTTCCTTTGATAGGTGCGGATTTGGTGGCGATAAGGTTAGCTCCCAACTTCATTGATGAGTTCCCGATCTTCACATTGGCCTGTTAAGCTGTCTTGATCATGCTGGTGAACATTTTTACATCTCATCTCGGGCATCAAATTTTGTCGTGAAAATAAATTTTGCGAAAGAGACAATTCCTGTTAGAAGGAAGAATTTATTAAAGGACAGGACAGTTACGAACGAATAACTATCCGAGAATATCCAAATAGACTATCGTTGGGTATTCTTTTCTTTGTCACTCGTAGAAATGAAAACTGCTCCTTGATTGTTAATTGTTGTGTCGATTTCAGTCAACTTTGCTGGGGTCGTTGTAAATTACTGTTGTAGGGAACACTGTGCTCGTTAGCCAGCTTATGGAATAAGAAATGCTTCTGCCCCAAAATTCGAACCTTTTAAATCCTTTCGAGACTTTTCCTTTCCCGATCTGCAACTCATCGCCTCATGATTGGTCGACCTCGCTTAGTTTACCAATTAATCGGAGCTTTTTGGCAGTAAACATGTTTACCTTTCTGTTTATCGGCTTGGTGATACATTTGAAACTACATGCTTCTTGACCTTTAACACTCCTTGTTTGCATTAATATCTTTCAAAAATTTTCCGCCAGCTTTTTCGCATTGTTTATTTTAATTTGAGTGATAAGAAATTCCGTTATCAGATGATCTGGTGAACAGACAATTAGTTTGTAGCAAATAATAATTGTGAGAGGAAAATATAAAATATTTAGAAAGCTAGCAATACGGCCACGTCGACATTTCCCTTAGTGCTGCCTGCCCAAGCATTCTGTGAATATGTTATCAAAGACATTAATCAGCATGAAGAACGAACTCAAACGTGTCATGATTTGGTACATTTAAATGAAGGTCAAATCGCAAATCCATAAGCTAACTCCAAGTTATTTGAGGATTGGTATAGTTTTTTCGGTCCCTATCAGTACCTATCAATAACGAAATGATATCGTCTTCTGCTCTCTATATTGCAATATTCGGGTAGATTGTGAAAGTAATTAGACATATCTTTTGATAAACAAATTAAATTGGAATTTGTAAAGGAAAAGGAATATTTTAAGCATTATGAAACAACAGTCAAGTTATTCATACACAAGTCTGGTCAATCTGAAAAAGTGCAACACAAAAGAAAAGGTAAGTGTTAATAATATCCATTAATAGTGAACTTCGACTCCGTCAGATTGTCTTCACTAACCCAACTGATTTAATGCGAAATTTATGAAATTATTGGAAATGTGTCACTTTGAATTCAACAATATTTCTCATCTTTCATGAACCAGAAATATTTTGGTGTACCTCATGTTATCCAAAGTCTGTTTAAAAAAGACTAGCGATATCAAATCGATCGACCCACTCGAGATAATCTGACTACCTGTCATCTACTTCTTATTTAAATTTTCTTTTGGATTTGATAAATGAAGATTTTTGCAGATCCATGTATTTGCTAAAGTTTGTGAAGTAAGAAATGTCCGGTCGGTTGATATCCTAGAAAATGGTAAGTTTATTCCAAAGTTTATTCCGCTGTTGTAATTCCCTCTTTCCATTCTCTCCATTAGGGAAAAATTTTTTTATCTTTTATTTACTATTCATTTCTTCATTTAGTTAACACTGATGACTGCCTCAACATAAAGTTCAGTTTTATGAAGAAGTAGAGCAAAGTTATCCTTGAACAAGAGAAAACTGCTATGTTGTAATCATCTTGAAACTTCATTTGTTATTTTTCACTGGAAAAATTATGGCTTTAAATTTAATTTTACTCGAGTATTTTTATTGACAATCATCTTTTATATAAAAAAGCGTGTCTGAAACTTTTTCCATTTTTCAGTGCAGTTAGTCAGTGTTATACATTTGCGGGATTCTAGTGTAAATTCTTTTACAAGATGCATTATATATAGCGAAATGACGGATATATTTGCGGAAAGAATTAAAATTGATCAAATCATCCAACTTAATCATGTTCATGTGAGTTATTCGTTATTGAGATAAGAATAGACGGATAATATCAGCATTACAAATTCGAATAATTCATGTAAGCACTTTTCATGATTCTGGCCTGCATTTCCGCGGATTTATTCTTAGTCGCCTGGCTTTTCATTTTTCTATAAAAATAAATTTTCATTTTCTCATATCCTTTGCTTTAAATTCCTTATAACTAAGAGTGAATGCTTTCTATATATTCCATAATTCTCTTTCATAATGACAGATTCGAACAAATCCGGGAAGACTGCCATCGTTATATGGAAAATTGAATGTGGATGAGTTCGCTATAGTATTAATTAATCACCAATTAGGCAGTGGTATTAAGGTTGTTTTCCACTCATCTGCAGATTATTGTGTGCCTGAAAACTGTGAAGAGATGGTATAACTTATTAAATTTAGATTTTATTATTGCTTTAAAGATTGTTCTATGTTTAGTGTTAAATGAATAAATTTATATATTGAATAATGAGATCTCTCATCTTTTTTGTCTGAACATCGGGTCTTCGGGATATTTAGTAATCGTTCTGCATGAATTTTATTTAATTTCTAAATATTCTAGTGATACTGAATTTTCTGGTTAAATTGTAAATCAAAGTTCCGCTTCATAGCATTAATTTAAATTTGTTCATTAAATTTAATCTTACCTTAGTATTTGTTCCGTAAATCGAAGTTTATTTTCATAGTGATAATCCAAAAATTGCAATAAATGACTGATTTAGGATTTTTTTAGTTTTGAAATTTCATGTTATATATTTGTTTTGCTTTTAGATTGCTGCATTACAAGTTTATTCAAATAATATGCCTATTGTCTCATCTGCAGCTAATTCCCTTTTTGGCAATACACTTAAATTCCATAATGGAGGTGAAGCAGTTTGCTGTTTGAATCAAGTCTTGCGTTTTCAATATCATAATGTCGTTGTACAGGTACTTAAGATTAAATTATAATTATGTCTGGAAGGCTGGCAACTAACAGTTAAATGGAAGTTAAGAATAATATATCAACAATATTAATAAAGCTTAATAAATACAATGTAACTCTGAAATATCCAAAATTTTGACACTGTTATTGATTTTAATACTAATATTATAAATTTTAAATTGTTTTGCTTCCTCATTATGATATTAAGAGGAACTAGAAATAATTTTTCAGTCGTATAAAACTGATGTTCATACTTCCAGGAGATGTCGTCTGTCTCTTCATTTCTAATCGTTTCTTTCTTTCGTACTACAGTGAAGTCCTTTACATATTTTGAATTGCAGGCAATATCGATATTCATAAGTGATATAGGAAATGTAGTATTGCGATGCTGGGACACTACGAAACCACCCAGGTATTTAGTTCATTTTGTTTACTTATGTCTATGAAGGATCCAGTGATCAAGTTATAATAATATATTTGTTTAGGAATTCACTTTGGAAGTTGATTTCATGCTGTCTTGTAGAAGTTTTACAAAGTCCATTAGGTATGAAGGAACTTTGATAAATAGTTTTCGAGAAATTTCAATTAAAGACTATGTCTGGAATAGGGGAAATTTTTGCATTGCAGTTCTATGTTTGTCTTCGCAGATGAAAATATTTTTGAAATAATACATGCTGATGAAGAATTGGAGTCACTGGCTAAGGGATATTTTTGCGATATAGTCTTTTATAATGAGCATGGAGACTATTTGAAAAAAAATGTTAAGGTTATTTACAATTTCATGTAATTTCAAAAGTCCATTACTTATAATTTTAATATGTTGCAATGGACATGATATGCTAAATTTAAAATTTTGAGTGCATGCTTTTTGATTTGAAATTTAATTTAGCACGGTGATATATTGCTTCTTGCCAATGTGCATTACTATGTAGTGCAAGACTGCGATATGTTTACCATACATGGAGGTGGTAAACGTTATAACAGAGGCATCAAAATTTTGGATGATTCTTCGAATCAGAAAGCAAAGCTATTGAAGTATGAACTTTTTTATGATTTTTGCAAATTGAAATCTGTTTTGTACATGTATTGCTAGTATTACAATTGACACTGAAAAAAAATTTTTTTTTTTAGTTAAGATAAATCTTATTTCTCAAATCCACTTCTCTAATCATTATTCAAATTTAGTTTTATCTCAATAAATTCCTTTATAAGCTTAGAGTATCAGCTTCGAATGTCAACCTTGTCAAACAAATCTAATTTAAACTGGATTTTGCCCAAACAATATCTATAACACTATAAAATATTCATGACTTACAGTTGCAATTTGATGAAGCAATATTTTAATTTCCTTACAGTGATGTGGAAGTTTTTGTCACAAATAGAACTTTTTCGAGACAGAAAGTATCTAATGCTTCTCTCAATTCTGAAGTTGCTATAAGAAAAACAACAACTATGATTTCATCTGCTTCTGGTGATAACACTGTTCAGAAATCTGAAGCACGAATCTCTATAATTTCACGGAATGATAGTGTATCAGCAAATCGTGTTCATCTAAATACTGTGGTCACAAATGAAAAAGTGATGTTTATTCTTCGAAACTATTCATTTGTTTCATTATTTTATTAATTAAAAAAGTGGAAATCACTTCCAATAATTTCCATTGTTAGTTCGATCCGAACTTGTTTTTTGCCTGATCAACATGCAAAGCCTGCCAGTTGAATTCTGTGTTACGTAGGAAAAATATTGATTTTCGATATCATTGTTGTATATATGTCGAAGATGAAGAATTTTTGGTTTCCAAGAGAGTGTTTGAGATTGAGTTTATGTTGTATGTGATAATTTCCCAAATTCAGCGATAAATTATTTACTTTTGCAAGTAAAATTTTTTTAGACCATGGCATCAATTTTTGATATTTATCATACTATCAAAAAAGCAAATTTTATCCATCAAAGGGAAGCATGCATTGTCCCAAATTTACGGTGGCAGCAGATGCAAGCTGTGCAGTTGGGATGGATAGCGATGTATATAGTGAAAAAATGGATTTCAGAGCAAAGTTGTCTCTCTTTACCATCGCTTCAACGTTTCTACGTACTTGCTAAAAGAGGGAGTGAATTTCTAATGACAAGTGCTCTCAACTGTTTAAGAAGAGAAAATAAAGGTTTAGTAACTTTTTTTTATTGAAAATTTCAGACATTTTGAGCTTTTAAAGTAAAAAATTTCTGCACTGGAAATTTGAAGGTGGATTGAATTTACAGAGATATTTCTTTTAGATTTGTTACGAAAATTTGTAAAAATGCTACTCTGCCAAGAGAGTTTTGTGCTAGAACGTTACCTGCTTGTTTATCTAAAAAGTACGTGCATGGATATTATAAGATCGAACATGGTGAGAATTTCAGGATTATTGGTCGTTTTTAGCTATTATATCGAGGAGTTCCATTATGATGACAGTTTTCTAATTCAGTTAAAGCTATTCATTTTCCAACTTTTAAATGCCCTACCGTTGATAGCCACTTGTCAGCTTTTTAAACCATGAAAGAATATAACCTAGAAAAAATTGTCTTCTATGATGTTATCTCTTAATTCAGAATTTTAGCAACTAAATTTTATTACCTAAAATAATAGAAAAAATTCTTCCATCAGTATTTATAAAAATGGATATAATATGCAACCCATGAATTACCAGTGAAATTACTTCACTTAAATCAAAGCTTTCTAGATAAGTTCAGTCAAGAAATTGACTGTAGGACCCAAAAAGATATATCAAAGGAATAAACACTCAAGTGATGAAGAGCAAGTTATTTACCAGAAATCGTCATGGAAATTCATAAAATGCATCATTCCAGGAACTTCTTTAAATTTATCGAAGTCTCTGTTTGTTCCTTAATTTAATGCATTTTTTGTTTCACTACAAAAGTATATCAAAAATGTGAATAGAGATTTTGAATATTTTGAATAAATTACTTAATCATATTCACTAGTCATATTAATTAATTATATTCACTAAATCTACAGTGGTTGGTCGATTTCACTTTCGTTTGATTATATTACACCGATCTTTGCGTTGATCTGTGGCAAATGTGGTTTATGGCGTATTACCTCGATAGAAATGCATGGATTATATAAATTGTGTCCAGTTTGTTTTAAAAGTGAGTGTGATGAATATGTTTCCTATACTAAATGAATACTGAACTAGCTTGCTACTGACAAAACTGATTTCTAATACTTTTCTGGAGATTAAAATGACCGGAAAGAAACAAAATCGGTGGATTTTTCTTAGTATTGTTTTGGATTGCTTGTTACTACCATTTAATTCCGTAATTTGGGTTCATTCGGAATATCCTTTTATGAGATGTTTTAATATAATTCAGGATTTCCATCAGTACACAATTTCCATTTCTGATCCTCTCTTTTTTTTTTCTTAGTACAAAGAAAATTGATATAGCGAAAGAAACATTGTGTTTAAAAGAAATATTTTATAGAAGGTGAATGCTGGCAACTTTCTTTGCAATGTTATTTTGCATTCAGCGGTTCAAATTCAGCAAAAGCAAGTTTTCTTTAAAAATTTTTACTTAATTTTTTTCGATTATTTATTAAGAACCAATATCTATTATTTAATTTCAGTGCTGTCACAGAAAAATTCCTTTCTATTAAAAAATAGAAAGCTCATTCTTTCTTATTCAGTAGATCGTTTCAATTCCACTTTTTCAGATATCTGATGAAAAGACGTTATTCTTCCTGTTCCCCGTCGCGCTATTAGTAAGTATTTGAAATTTTGAAAGGAATATTCTAATAATATTTTAACTTGTAATAAATCATAAAGAGAATCAGGTTGTCGTCTTCAGTTTGAAATATAGGATTATAGAAGCAAGATGAAAAGGAATTGTCAATGTTCTCATGCAAATATCAAATTATTCTTATCATTTCGTCTCATTGATCTACGGGCATTCGTTTTTTTAGAATAAAAACTTCAAAATTGCTATTTTTGCAGATAAATACATAAATTATAAGACTGTTAAGATTAAGATATTATCGATGAAGATTACTTTCTTTTTCAAATATTCATGGGCAATATTAATTCTATATCGTATAAGCCTGAAAATCGTTTTCCTGCTAGATTCGATAATTTACGAAATGTGACTTTTAGGCTTTTTTCTTAATTGATGTACCAGAAAATGCTTCGGATGCTGTGCAAAGATGGAAAAACGGTCTAGGGTATGAAGAAAAACAAAAAATTTCCAATTCTGTTGAGGTTGGATTTTTTGGTGATTTTATATACTCATGCGTTTATATCTTTTTTATCTATTCATATTATTGATTTGAATAATTATTTTTAATTTTCAGGAGATGTTGTCAAAGTATTCATTTACTTTTACTGAACTTAAAATACGAAAAGTTGGTACTGCAGTTGCATTCTTTGAAGTTGAGAAAGTTGTATTTATGGATTGTTGCTGAAAGAATATAATTATTGGTATTTTTAGTGTTCGTCATCATATCCGCAATAATGGTTCTCGTTGTACATTTTTTTCTTTTTTTTTTTTTTTTTTTTTTTCATACAAAGATTGATTGATGAGTGAAAGAACATTCCGAATTTTATGATGGCGAGAACCTGAGGAGTATGCTGGATGTAAAAATCGAGGAACGGTTGAATAAATTGATTAAAGAAAAAAACTAAACATAGTACATTGATTCTTGAAGTTTTGAAATCCCACTCCGTCTTTTAAACTTTTAAACTCCCTCGTCCTTGAAGTTGACTAGCCACTTTTGGCTTTCTTTCAAAGCGTGGCTCATTAAATTTACTTGCCTGATTCAACTGCTACCAACTAATTCGCTTCTAAATAAACTATTTTCTGGTCTTTCAGTCTGTAATTATACGTACCTGGATTTGCTAATGACAAGGTTGATTTTGTCCATATCACATATTATCCATTCATATCAAATGCAATAAGGAATAAAATTCTTCATTATTTCTGGAGTTCTATGCTTCCGCAAATAATTTATCATCTCATGTCTTTCATAATAATAAGTAAAATTCTGAGCATAATGATTCATACATGGTCGCAAATCCAATGAAACAAAAAAAAAAAAAAAAAATAAATAAATAAAAAAAATGGAGTTCTTGGGAGGTCTCGAGAATTACCTACTTTTAATTCATTTCGGAAATGTATTGAAACAATCAGTGAATTATATATTTCATTGTCTAAGCAATCTCAAAAGAGAAATTCACTGAATTGCGAACTTTTGTGTTGATATATGTGATCGAATATCACTGATAACTCCATAATGTTATGTTTGCAAACTTCGTTTAATTAGAGGGAAATTGTACTATTGAATCGAAAGATAGCTACATAAATTCAGATATATGTCAGGAAAAAAAGCCGTGCAAATCATTAAAAGGACGAGCTGTGAGAGAAACATAACACTAGTCTCAGAAACACAATTTCAAAACTGAATAGGAACAATCGAAGGTTTCTAGGAATATTTAAATTTTAAAGATTTTGATCTTTTTTATTTTTCAAGGAAGAAAATCTATAAAATATCGGTAAGTACATTGCAGATTTGATTTATTTTTGCTGGTAAAACATTTTTTTTTTCGATTTGGAAATCCTATTTGCAAAAAAAAAAAAAAAAAAAAAATGCATATTTCAGAGAAGGAATGCAATAATTGCTTCACCTGAAGAAATAATGAAATATGTTTATAATGAGATAAGGTCAAGCTTCTTGCTTTATACAATCCTAATTTCGAAGCAAGATTCATTCTTTTCTTACGCCAATCTTTCCTAAAACATTTGATTAAAGGAAAAGTATTAGAGATGAAAATAGTTATACATTATTTATAATCAATAAATCTTAAATCACTGGATCTTAAATTTCTGTTAATGAAATATTTGCATGCATTTAAAAACAAAGTTTGATTTTTCCTTGAATTTACTTCTTTCACATATTCGGCAAGTATATTATTCTATTTAAGATCCAATTCGATTCATTGTTAAGAAACGAATCTAACAACAAGTAACAGCAAAAATTGCAATTGCTTCATCCATCATCATTAAGTTTACTGCAGCAATCGGGCCATTGTTTTGAATTTATTTTCGATGATTTCTACTCGTGCTTCTAATCTCATGCAGTCCTTTTTCAATTCGCGATTATCCTTCTTCAGTTGGGCATTCTGATGCCTCAATTGTTCAATTTCCCATTCCAGCTCATCTCTTGCCATGTGGGTTGCCCTGTAATGCAGTAAATTAGTTTCATTAAAATCTCAATACATTTTGCATTGGAAATCACTCACATCATAATAGTTGTAATATTAGCATCACTGAGGGATTTGTTTATGAGGAAACGATGGAATGATGGAGCGATGCTGTTAAGTATAAGGTACATCTGCCAGATTACCTATGGTCTGATCAATGATTTATCACAGCACATTAACCACAACATAAATCTGCTCAGGCTTACATTGGATTTCAAACTTTAAACTAATCATCGGGAAATTTCGCTTTCCTCTTGCACTGATTCCATTTTTAAAATAAATAAGCTCATCCATCCAAAAAGGAAAAACGATCAATGATCATTCCTATTCAAAAACAATGATAAGAAAAAAAGATTCTGTAGTCCTCTTTATCATGTCCTATCCGCTCCCTTTAATCAATCCATCTTTTGGTTTCATTCGTTTTTCCAACTGGCATTGCAAATTTTTCTCTCCTCAAAACCATCTATGAGCCTAAAACGGCTTTTAACAAAAATTCTCACATAGAAGATTTTTTTACGTGAAAAATTTCGATTGGAAAATCTTTCACCAAATATTCCAAAGAAAAAAAAAAGCAGACTTTTCAAGTTTGTTAACTGTTGAATCGATCATGAAACTATCTATTCTTTGGATGGATTGTAACGCCTTCAATCTGATTAGTTCACCCAATTTTTGCTCCATCAGTGCTTCCAAATTGAATTTGTAATGTAACTGTGCATGTCTTGCCAGTTCCGCTGTTGGTTTCCAGTCGATTGTTATCTACAAGATACTACATTTTATGCCTGCATGCATATACGACAGTGTCACTTAAAAAAACATCTCAGATTCAACAAGACTTCTGATGCATCTAAACTTGCACAAATTTTACAATCGATCATTTTTATGATTGCCTATGAGGTGGTTTATTTTTGAATAAATTTATGGAAATAAAGCATAAACTTACATCTTTTTTACCTTCCATCATCTCTTTTGCATTTTGTATTATATGGAAGGTTTGGTCGAGCAATTCACCGTATGGAAAGCAACAAACACCTGCAAATATAATGCATAATTCGGGATTTGTTGATCAACAATCATTCCAAATTATTAACTATCAATTCTTGACAGAAGAAACGATAGAAACCTTCATCCATAGCTGGACGTAATATATCGACGGGATTGAGAATATGCACTTGCACACTGGTTAAAACCGACAGAACATCGTGGAGATCAGGCTCAGAACGTACACGTCGTTGACAATCCGTCAATAATTTGTCCGCTTTTTTAATTAGTTCATGATATCCACCATTCAGGGCTTGTCCACATAGCTCATCCCAGTGTGGATGAACTTGTCTCAGTTCACCTAACTAAAATTCATCTTAATTAATACAAATTCAAATTTAGGTGACTTTTCAAAAGTTGGTTTCGCCTTGAATAAATAACAGCCTGATCAGGAAGTTTATGCATGCAGTAACAATAATTATAAGTATTAAAAGTTGTCATCAATGGTAAATTTTTTCCTTAATTTGGCATTCATTTCGAATTAAACACTTGAAATTCAATCATGAAAATATTTAACCAATATGAAAAAAATTCATTACACCCGTTATAAATTTTTACATTGGTCAAAAATGTGAATAGCTATTTGCTGCAAAAAAATATTTATCTTTTCGACATTATAAAAATTATATAAAAGGTAAAATGAATTTTTTTTAAATAGTATACGAACTTAATTTGTGTCTCAAGTTTATCTCAAAATTGTGTTACCATTTTACGTATTTTCTTCATTAATATTTTAGACTTAATGATTTAAGGTTTATTTGTTTTCAAGCATAACTTTTCTTGATATTCATCTCACCTCTTTATAGGTAAACTTTTTGAGAACCAACTGAAGTACTTGTACTGGAGGCATTACTTCATCGGCAAACCTTCGTGTTAGTGAAATATCGTCCCTAGAAGGAAGCCTGAAAACATGAAAATTGCTTCAAATTTATTTTTTCGAAAATCGAAAAAAGCTTTAACAAGTTTTAGTTGTGAATATTAGTAATGATGGTAATAATTAATTACCGAAGAATGATGAGAATAATGATGAATTATTGATTTTCTTTTCTAATGATTATTTTACCACATTTAGATGTAGTTTTCAAATATTTGATACTATTAGTAAATACAAAAACTATTAGTAAATGCACAAATCTTCATTATTGTAGTATAATTTTAATACTGAAAAGTGTTTCGGTTACCGTGGATAATAGGCTGTCTCTAATGAAATGTTTATAAATTCATTATTAACAATAAAGAAATAAGAAAGTTATTTTTAACTTCCTAATATTTCCTGTATTTCCTTTATTATTTTCAAACTGTTTATTGGCATTGCTACATGAGGGAAAGCTAGTAACATTCTGAAGTGCTGAAATTTCATTTCGCACTATTGATTTGTTTGGACTGAATAATTCAAAGTATGTTGATAGCTGTGTCTTTGTTTTCATTTCAAAAAAGCCATTTTAAATATTAATTTTTACTGTCACAGAGCATTAAGAAGAAGTCGCCTGTAGAAAGTTAAGAAAATGTGGAATAATGATCGATCAACAATTTGTTGAAATGATTGTAAAAATTGTTGTTGTAAAAATTTTTGAGAAAGTGATTTGGAGAAATCTTGTTTAGAGAAAAACGAAAGATATCTACCCGTATTATAGGCTTACATTTGTTGCATACTTATTAACTGATATTCATAATTTTTAATTTTCCATTTAAATTTCATTGGAATGCCATTTGACTATGTGAATTAAAATTTCCTCATCATTGATAGATGGAGGAATTGCGAATTTTAGAAAAAAGTAAGTCCGTGGAAGATGCATAGCACTAAAAAGAACAAAAATTGCAAGTATTGAAACTACTTGAAAGATTTCGCTTGTTTTTTTTTTTTTTTTTTGAAGATGGTTCAATTACAGAGAACTGCTAATGATCGTTGAAGTTGCTGCATGGTAGGTATTATTTGCAGCTTCTTCCTATTTGTTTTGCTATATTAGAAAAGAAAACTAGCAGAGAAGAATTTAAATGAGGCTTTTAAAATAATTCTTGTTATTTTTTTCATTTGCTCCAGAAAAAATGCACATTGTTTAATTATCTGTTTCATTCTTTTCCCCAAAAAAATAATAATATCGATTTCGTTAATTTTGTTCTATTTTGAAGCATCGCTGCCTATATCACTATTATTTTCTCTAGTCGAACTCTTACTATAAGTACATGTTTGATATTTCCGTTCTTTTTTTTAATAACTATATTTCTAAAGCTCGAATCTAACAGTGGAGATTTATGAAATTTTTTGAACAGAAATAAAATGAGAAGTAAATTTAAAATGCTAATTGTTTCCTGCTACTGTTCAATTAACTCCAAAAGACAAGCAATAATGAGAGAGAGTTTAAAAAGTTATAAGATTGCTTGTTTATCAGTGTCACAGCAGTAATGATTACATTGGCATTATTCTCTTTTGTTTATTAACAATATTTTTCAATGTTGTCTTACCAATGAAGAACACTCAATCATAGTTTGATTTTTTTGAAATTTTTTTGATAAGGGAAGTTAGTTACCTCTGCAGGTTGTCAGGGCCATTAGATAAAAAACCCTTCGGACAAATCGATCTGAAGGTATATGATGGCGTAGAATGTCTCATCCGAATCACTGGATCACATCCATTCAAACAACGATCTGGCATACTTTGACCGTTAGTTAATTCCGAAGCAGACTTGTCCCAATCTTCTGATTTTCCGTTTTCTTCCTCCAGAATCCCTTTCACTTTCTTATCAATTTCATGTTTGATGCTATTGCGACGCATTGTGAATAATGTAGACAAATCGCTGTTTGTTGGTGTATCTGTGACAGAAGTGATATTGATAGTAGCATTATCAACATTACTGATGTTATCTTTATTAGTCGCTTTTTGATTTGTTTTAGATTTCGCAATAGGCGTCGTTCTCGACAATACAGATTCAGTGCCATTGACTGATTCGGTTTGTTTCACCGTCGATGGAATGCGTCCGTGTTCATCGAATTCATTGTCTTTCATACATTTTAGTGATTTTTCGGTATCCGAATTAACAAGCGAAACTCCTGAATCAGCAGAACCATCGCAAACTCCTGGATCAGCAGAACCATCGCCATTTATATGATTCTCGTCATTCATACCGTTCATTAATGGATTTCGTGCCTTCGAAACTACTGTTTTCTTATTATTAATGGAAATATTGCTTCCAGTTTTCATATCGTCGTCCAAAACTCCTACCTCTGCTGTTGCTGTTAACGATGGAGCTAATTTCTTACGAACAGTTCCGTTACTATTTTTGATCGTCTTCGTTGCAGTTGTTTTTCCATTAGCTTCAGTGTTCGTCAATGATTTCTTGACAACTTTTTTGGTTATTTTTGGTTTTGGTAATGATTGTGGTGTTGGTGGTGCTTGCTTCAATTCACTTAACCATAGAATGGTATATTCCGCGTAACTTTTGATCGGTTTCACTTGCGAATTCAGTACATAAAAATGAGCAACGTCGGACTGTAATTCCATAACTAGAAAGCACCAATTGACAGCAAGTTTCTCGTTGAAAACCTTTTGCAATGGTGTTCTCCAGTCATCACCTCCTTTTAGTACCAAATGTAAATATTCACTGGCAAGTCCATCTGTGATAACCACTCCTTCCTGAAATTCAGAAGATTACAAATCAAGGCAGGAAAATTCTTTTTGAGAAACTTCTCTTA
Source organism: Onchocerca lupi (assembly GCA_028564675.1). Lineage (NCBI taxonomy): Eukaryota > Metazoa > Nematoda > Chromadorea > Rhabditida > Onchocercidae > Onchocerca > Onchocerca lupi. The sequence continues at coordinate 76,915 of JAOVVO010000287.1, forward strand.
TCTCATTGATATTTTCCTGGAACAGAACAACTGTTGTATCGGCAGTACTTAAACTTCTAAGACAATTCATTCCATTACACTTTCCGACAAAATTCTGTTTGCATGCAATTTTTAGATAATTTTCTTTTTGAGATGCAGAAATTTATTCTTGAGCATTTCTGCATCATTAAGGTTTATTCCATCGTGAGACTATCATCATCCTTCTTCATCATCCACTCTCACTTATTTTTGATAATCTTCCCTTTTATGTTGGAAATTCAAGTAGCGCAATGATATCTATCATTAATATTGTTATGAACAACATTTATCGGATCTGAAATACCACAAGATGATTTTCTTCAGAATAGAAATTATATAGATTTATAAACCTGAACAGTTTTATTTTTGTAATGGTTGCAGAATTATAGAAGAGAATTAGCTCATATATAATATTATTCATATTGGAAAAATGACAATATTTCCATAAAAAGAGTCATAATCTTGGGAAATCTTCTTGGGTCATTTTGTGGAAAAAATGCTTTGGATTTACAAAATTCAAAGCATTAAGAAAATATATAAATTTTTTTATGGAGCTAACAAATTAATGAGCTTTAAATTTGAAAACATACTTTTTAAAGAAACTTTTTAAAGCAAACAACTGACTGATATAGCAGTCAGTGAAAAATGAAAAAATATTAGTGAAAAAAAAAATTTTTCTTATGATGGACCAGAATTTGCCTTTTTTTGTTTGAGATTTCTAGTAAGTACATCCGAAAATGTTTTTCTTCATCATTTAATTTCTATTTTCGCCAAAAAAAATCAAATCATCCTGAAAGTTTATTTGACTGTTTTTCTATTCCATATCTTGTTTGTACGATGGATTTTTCTGCAAACTTCGCCGCAAATAATCGCACAACCAAATAACAAGCAATTTTTGAGCAGCGAAATCTTACCGATATGGCAGAAACTTGATAGAAATCCTGCGGTATCACAGAGCCTGATGGTAATAATTGGATTTTTTTGCCCAATGCATGGAATGCAAAGTTGAATGGTGGTCCGGTGAGTTCGGGTGATCCTTCCACGCTGCATTCAGCACTTTCAAATTCTTCGCAGATCGCATTCTGTACATCTGCAGAACAATAAGCATTGATTTGCAAAAACTGCAATCTCAATACCAAATTTAACTCTCAGTGATAATCAATCAGTCTAGATTTCGGTCCCAAATATATGTAGAGATAAAATGGTAAAACAGACCAAAAAATGAATATCAGAATCTTGCATTGCATAGTCACTTGCGTAATTCATTATTTTTAAATTCTTTTTATTGATATCAATTTTTTATTATGAAATTTTAGGATTAAATAAAATTTCCAGCCAGGTCTATCAATAACTTTCCATTGATGAAATGAATATGAAATTATTCATTCATGAAAGTAGACATCCAATCAATTTTAATATCTCAGCAGATTGAAACTAGAGTTCTCTTTGGAAAATCTCTAATAATAAGTAGAAGAAAAAAATTACCGTAGAAAATATTGACAATTTTGAAAATTAATTATTCCCAAAGGTGATGAAATTAATTGACAACTAGATTTATAAAGATCGTGTATTTTCCATGGCAATTTAATGATGTAATAGGTTTTAAAAAAAATTTTTCTGTCTTAAAAAAAAATTTAAATAACCCTTTTTACTTCAACGGACAAAATGAAGAAAAATGATGAATTAAGTAAAATTGTTTGATAATTTCACTAGAATTTTTGTTGAAAAATATTTTAATGAATTATTTCAATATGATAGTATGTCGCTAATTTTTTTATGTTCTACAGATCGATAGATGCTCAGTAGAAAAGTGCGTTTTAAAAAAAGAATAAAATATTTATAATTTATAATAAATTTTGCAACAATTTTAGAATGTTTCATTTTAGAGGCAATACTTTTAAATGTTACAAAATCTCTTTAAATTAGTTTTTTGATGTTATGACGAATATTTGGTGTAAAAGTAGAATTTGTACTAAAATTTTCATAGTTTTTATAAAAAACTAGTTTCAATCCAATGAGGATAACTTAGCGATGATATATTCACAATTAGAAAGAGAAAAACTAACCAGTTCTTCACGAATTTTTCACTATATTTGCAGTACTCCGACTCTCGAGAGTCGTTAATCTCGTCACAACACAAGAAAGTCTGAATATTAATGAAATAGGGATTGGACATTGTGGTTCTAAAGTCGACCTAATAATTTTATTAAATGTCCTATCCAGTACAGAATAGATTCATATTTAACCGCGACTTTCGTTGCCACGAAGTTTCTCTCTTCCCTCCACAGGATGAAGAGTCTTGTGTTTTCCAATCATTTTAAATTTCTCTTGATTTTTTTAATATACTTACTTCTCTAATGAAGGAAAGCGCATTAAAAAAAAAATCAAGAGGATTTCAAGAACATCGCTGTAGACAAGTTGTAGGTATTTAATTTCAGAGTTCTTCAAAAAATTATGAAAAAAGATATTGTGAACTTTTATTATATGTCATGTTCATGTGATTATAACTACTAAACTTTTTTTCATACTTCTTACAAATTATTGCAATCATTTTGATCTTAATCTCATAGCTTAAAAGTTTACCCTTATTATTATTCTATATCCTTCAAGATCCCATTTCTGATGAATGAAAAGATGTTGTTAACAATCTAAAAGGCGGTTTTTAATGAGTAAGAAAAAGAGCCAAGTGACTGAATGAATAAGTTTTGGACCTGCTTTTTTCTGCTTTACTAAGCGAAATATTCGAAATCCTAGGAAAGTATGCTTTCATCTGTGTATAGACAATGGGATAGTACCTGGAAGATATGCATGCAACAAAGCAGAATTCAATCCATCCACTCCTTTCGATTGGTCCATTTCGATTCCCGAACTGAGCAGAAGTTTGGTCTGAAAGAAATAACTTTTCCTCTTCCTTTGATTAGCCAAAGAAGAAGGAGGAAGAGCAGATGACGACAATCCTTCCGAACCCACTCGAACTGCTACTGCTGCTGCATACTGCAATGCAGTATGCAAGCAAGTCTTCCTTCAACACAACTGTCATTGCTAGCAGTGCCAAGCAGAGAGAAGCAACAACACTGTCCGTTGTAAACGAATGAAAGATCGACTAAACAAAGTTTAGAGATGCTGTAGAGCTTGAAGTTAGAAATATCCTTCTCACGCAGCTGCACGAAAAGTGGCAGGTTATGCGTGTAGCAGGATGGCAAGAAGGCATATAAGAAGCAACCATCAGCTATAGAACTTTAAGATCAAAAGCTCAAAGATCTCTGTACGATGAAGCTTCTTCCACTGAATGGCTTGTTGTTTATTGTTGGCTTCTTCCCGGTGAAAAATAAGTCGTGAAACGAGATGAAATAGTATAAAATGTAAGAAGACAAAAATGACTTCAAAAATTGGACATAGTAATTTCCACTACCCATTGTTTATTTAATAAATTTACTAGATGCGTGAAGGATCGAAAACTCATGACCATAATCAGTAATAAAAAGACTTAAACTAGGATTCGTAGTTATATTTCTTTCAAGAAGCACGGAAAGAGTTCCTTATAATTCAATTTCTACATCAAACAAGACACTACTGAAATATCGTGTCCAAAATAAAAATTCAAATCGTAATCAAACTAGCCAAAAGGAATATGCATTCTGTGGTTTTCACACATCTATGAAGCTATTTGGATTAGCACTTCCAAGCAATCTTTCTGAATTTATATCATGACTATTTTCTGAATCGTTTAATACGGCCAAAAAGAAGAATTACATGTGTTCCACAGCGATGAAAGTGAAGTATTTCCAAGAGAAGGGAAAACAGAGATACTTGAGGAAAGTTTGTCCCAACAGAAGTCAATCTTCCAGCATCATCTCCAGCAATTTCATTTCGTTTCCAATTTATGGACTTTCTTGCTGTCGATGTAGGCAGAAGAATGATGACTAGTAAGAAATGACTAGATAAATATTACAGTAATCTTGAAAAAGTTCTTGTTTGGAAACTGTACGACACCAAGGAAGATAACAACGCAAGAATTGAATGAGGTAGCAAAAGAAATTAATCTTTGAGAGACTTAGTATCAGCAAATACGAATTGTTTAGTAATGATGACAGATGACATAAGCTCGATATTGGAACAATTTATTTAGAACGAGAGTAAAGTAAAGCTGGATTTGTGATTGGCAAGAAAAAAAGGAAATCAGATATGTTTTAGGTGACAAACGATGTGCACAGCAAAGTAACTGCAGTATAGTTATCTCGATCAGAGAATGACTGTAAGAATACATATAATCTCACAGATGAGAATATGGTTATTTCAGATTGCAAAAAATAGTTTAGAAAAAAAAACAAGTCAGAATTAATTAATCAATACTGATAGAAGGACTTACTAGCCTGAATGAAGATTACGTCGATTATGCTGAAAAGTTCCGATAAATGCAAACATTCAGATGCTAAACAATTTGAGCACAAGACAAGTTCTTGACAGTGCTTGCAGACATTATGCAGCTAATGAAAAAATATCGAGTTCGAAAAGGGGATAATTCCCACTTATTCACAAAGTTTTTGGGATGAAATGACTTTTGAAAGTTGCAGAAGTTTGAAAATGTGCTATATAAATTCGTGCTAATTATGTTAATTAGAAAAGACAGTGATGATCTGGAAGATTTAAAAATAAATTGCTAAAAGAATTAGAAGTAAAATTAGAGAGACTTGGCAGTTTTGAAAAGCTCATGAGAGAACTTTTATATACTTTTGGCATTTAATAAAAATTTTCATCCTGAACTTTTTTCAACTAGAAAATAAGGATAACTATAAGTAATGAAGCAGAGAACGACTTCATCATTGGTATCTTCTGCTGATTGAATGAAGTAAGAGATTTCGTTCTCTGGTAACAGAAAATGATCAATTCGGCAGTCAAATCAAAACGAATTTGCACACTGATAAAAGAAAGATTTCGCGTTCCAAGAGATCACAATTAGAGAATGTGACCCAGCTGAGGTAAATTGAGGTTCCTACTGGAATCTTCTTTTACAACATTTTGTTATGGAACTGCTTCGTATTCATTTATTAATATTTAATCGGAATTAGTCCATATTTTTATTGATTTTAGAAGCGATAATTATGAAATGAATTAGAAAAAAAGGTATTGAAAATATTTACAGAACTGCTGAGAATATTTCAAATTAGCATAGCAATGTAATATATGATTTGGTCAAAAGATAGAAAATGACAATTTGCAGAAGCTTACGGAGAATCGTTGGATGAACAATGATAAATATGTAAACCTGTGCATCGTTATCTTCATCTGATATTTTCATTCCATGCAAAAAAATATTACTTGAAATTCTTCTTATATCAGTTTCAAGTAATGAAATATCTAAAAATAATAGAATCATTCAGAAGTAAAAAACTTATATCGAGTTCCGCGCTACTAAGTAGAGATTGGGGTTACCATACCATTTAAAGTGAATCGCGGAAAGTACCACTGCCATAGTTGCGAATCATTTTTCACATTTTTGTTTGATCAAAGGCAGGAGCATCTTTCAAAATAATATGCTTTATAAGTATATTTTATAACTTATCTGCCTTATAACTTTGTCTGTCTTCGATTCTTTCTCCTTAAAAGCAGCCTCGAGAGAAATTTTGAGTTTTCCCCATTCTTCTTGACTATTATATGAAGACTGTGGGCTTGCATTCATTTTTAATTTTTTCCAGTGTTTTTTGATATAAAGAATCCATTTCCTCAGATGTACCAATATCTGCCGACTGCATTCTCTCAATTTATTTTTGAAATATTTTAGAAAACTCGAAAATAGAGCTGCTGTATGAAGTTTCCAGCAACAAAGGAGCTTGAAATAGTTCTACAAGATTTTCGGCAAATATCTCGGAAAAATCCGAAAGATGTAATTATTGTAAACAAGAATGTTAAAAAGACCAACAAGCGGATAAACATGTTTACCGCCAAAACGCTCCGATTAACAGATAAACAAAATGAGGTCGATCGATCATAAAGCTGCATATTGAGGATCAGGAAAGGAGAATGAGCTCCGAAAGGATTTGAAAAGCTCGGATTTTAGAGTCAATTTTCTACAACAGATCGAGTTCAAATTCAACATCAATCGACAACAGTTGCAGTTCAAGTTTAGAACACAAACTAGGTTCAAGTTCGACAATCTTCAGTTCGGAGTTTCTTACACCGACACAGTTGCAGTTCATCATGCAAGCGTTGTTTTATAGATTTTATTTGTAAAGGTAGTTGTCATTCCAAGAATTATTTAAACTTTTGTTGAGTTCCGATGAAATAATAAAATTAAACGAATAGACTCAATAAATTTTTATCTATTCGTTTGCTGCTTAGCTTTTTTTTTTTCTTTTGATGCGATTCTGAGGAAACAAAAAAAGCTAAGCAGTAAACAAGTAGATTCATTAGATTTTTATCCATTAATTTATGCTTGGCTTTTTTTATTTCTTTTGTTTCTCAGCAGAATTCAAGGTAATGATTTTGTCTGGAGGTCTGAATCAAGTTATGTTATTAATGTCGGAAAAATCCGAAAGATGATATTATAAGCAAGGAATGTTAAAAGTCAAGTAACGCGAAGATAGTTTCAAAGGGACCAATAAGGATGAACATGTTTATCGTCAAGAGGAAATATGTTTACCGCGCAAAGGCTCCGATTAACAGATAAACAAAGCAAGGTAGGTCAATATGAAGCGTTGGAGATGAAGATAAGAGAAAAGCCTCGAAAGGAATTAAAAGGTTCGGAGCAGCAGAGACATTTAAGTTCGGAGTTCCAACACGAGCGACAAAGAGAAGAATAACCCAATGATCAATTTACTTGGATATTCTCTAATAATTGTTTGTAATATAAACGAAGAATAACTCTTCTATTCCTCTGTGTTACAACTCAAAAAAACTCCCGACAATTGTTTAAATTTGAGTCGGTGTAATTGCTTCAATATTGAGATTGAATCAAAATATTTTCAGAATTTAAGAATTTAAGTTCAAGATTCAAACAAAAATTAAGAATTTAAGGAACTTTTTAGTTCAAAATGATCTGCATAAATATTAATATTATGGTCAAATTCACTAATGGTTTTGATGAGTGGAAAAAGAATAATCTGCGAATGTCTCCGTTTTGAACGCTTTCATTTAATGAAGTTAGATTTATTTCATGACTCTTGTCACTAATCACCGTAAATTCTCATCTCTTAACTGCTCTACTGGTCGAGGAAAAAGTTATTTAGAAATCACCTGAAGCTGTCAACTTGCTGTTCTTATTTATAGATCACTCATTTCATTTTCATTAGAGTGAATTGGAGCTGGCAACATTATTCCTTGTTAATGATTTCCACCTTTGTTTAACGAGCACTTTTTTCTAGCTCAAATTCGCAATTTAAACTTTTAACCAGATGAGATCATTTTGAATTTCACACATATCGAAGCATTTGACTCAAGTAGTTGGTGCATCGTACTGTTTGTTTTATTCTCTATTTCATATTGCATTTCTTACCTACTTTCATATCTTACTAACATAATTAAGATTCGATACCAATTTCACCTACGGTTCTTTTCAATAAACAGATAACTGTAGTCAAAAAACTTCAATATTTCTTTGCCAATCTATTTGCTCAGCACTTCTTTTTATTATCATAAATACTTCATTCATAAAAAAATTCACTTAAAAAATTCATCCCCAAAGCTTCGCCTCGATTTCGATTATTAATTACTATCAACATACCAAATGTCCTCCACTCCATTGCTCTACGGAAGTCGACCTATCTGAATCACGTCATATGTCACCATGCTTTGAAATACAGTAGTTGCCATTTGTTGATTCCATTGATGACACTCCACAGCCTCACTATCATTAAACCTTGGAGAGTTCTTTTTTGAGTAATCTTTTTGATTTCAGGGTTGACTGAATTGTCGATCTTACATATTTTCTATAATTTCATTCTGCTTCTTAGTAAAGCTATTGTCTAATAAAAGCAGTAATCGATGCTATCACTGATCGATCTTACGAGAGTGATACTTAATGATAATAATGTTATGGTTTTATGCCATACTGCTAATCAGCACTATAATTCCAATATCAATATACAATGGTGTTCCATCACTTTTTGTTCTAGTTCATGATTAAGATCAAGTTTTTCACAGTTTATAACAGCAGAGTTGCTTTACTTACGGCGCACCAGTTTTGAAATTCGAAATCAAATTAAAACACGCGGCAATACTGGTGGTGTAGATTTGAAAAAAACATTAAATTAGCGAAAGAAACAAGTGATAACATTGAAAACGATTCAAATGATGACGATGAGTTTTGAAGGACTGTTTTCATATTATCTATATTTCCTTATTTTGATTGATTTTGCGAAAAAGACTTTTTTCAGTATTTAATATAAATGAAGCATGGTTACGTATCTTTTTGAGTCTTCGCACCATTTTGCAATCGCTAGGTCATGAGAATTGCTATTACCGATGGGAAAATGGACTTAGTTTTTCTAAAGCTTTAATCTTTCGAATAAGATTCATTTTTTACTGATTTGCACAACTTACTCAGTCACAAAATAGGTGGTGCTGTTAAGACGCTGATGGGATTATTATTAGAATAGCAAACTCAACCTTCAAAATATTTAGAAGTGGAAGATCTTTTTTTCAAATTTTCACTAGTATTATCGGTATGCTTTAATTCATAACATGATTTCGATATTATTATATGTGAAACTTTGGAGTTAAGTCAAGAAGATAAGAATAGGAGAGTTGGGTCAGTAACTGTGTATATGCATAATCTGTATGAACATATAAATATATAAATTTACACTGTGCATGTGTATGTGTGTATGTGTGCGTGTATGTGTATGTTTGTGTATGTGTGCATATGTGTGTGTATGTTGTGTGTGTGTGTGTGTTGTGTATGTGTGTATGTGATTTAATGAGGACAGGTGACAGAGTTTGTAAAAGGGAAAATGTTGGATGGTGACCTCGAACTGTTGCCATTGCTCATCGAACAGGAAGAAGAGACGGTGGGACTTTCCGTCAGCGGCGATGATGAGAATGCTGCTAAATATTCCCAGTTTAGGCGAACATGAACGAGAGGCATGCGCCGAAGTATCGGGATGAAGAGGGAAAGGAGAAAGGTTGTTCAGGTAGGGAAGGGCATTTCGGCTTGGAACAGCGAAACGGACAGGTCGGCTGAAGAGGAGGAGAGGATGACAGTAGTAGTTGACCTTGTACGTCTCCACAACCACCCAACTCAACAAATGCAATTTGGGCACAGCCAGCAGCACGCTTCCTGAAGCATTCTGTGGCCTGCGTTTTTATGCCAAGTAGCTGCTGCTCCATGCATATCTCATTTCTTGGCCTTTACTTCGGGGACAATTTCAACGAATTTCATCTATAAAATACTTCAAATCTTTCTAAATCAAATGTCACGCGACGAATTTCTTTCTTTTTGAAAAAATTAAAGGATTTGAAAAATAATTAAGGTCGAAAACTCATTCCTTTTCAATAATTAAAATGAAGCTAATTATTCAAGTTCTTATGCTGAAGACATCTGCAGATATAAACAGGAAAATGAATGTTGTAAAGGAGAGACTGCCTCTGCTGTCTTCTTAAACTATTTTTTGAAAAATGCAGATGTTGTTTAGAACTACTTTTGTACTCTATTTGTAACAATGTTTTCCTCTATTGCTATTTTGACATGTCGTATAAATTTGCAGATGCAATGAAAAAAGAAGCAAACAAAAATGATACTTTCCGGAACCCCTATAGCAACAATCCGGCATACACCCCCAATTTCAGTCAACTCAACCGTTAATGATGGTTCAGCGAGTTCGGCAGTTCTCGGCGAGCTTTTGATATCTTCCAGCATCCATATACCACAACGACCGATTGTTACGATTCGAAGTCTTTCAGCAGCAACAGCAAATCCAGCGGTTACTATTCCAGAACTGATAACAGCAACAACAGAAGAATCAAATTTCAATTCCACGAGTCTAATTTTGAATGGTAATGCTCCATCTGCTTTTCGACCAATTGTACCATCGACTTCGTCAGATTCATTTGTCGTTACAACTCTCAATTCCCTCATCTCGCCATCAGATCACGAAAATGGTAGCAATGATAGAAATCATTACCATCATCATCACCACCACCACCATCAACAACAACAACCACATCAAAATGGTGCCACAGTGAATAGCAACTACGGTAAGTTCTGTTTTTATCTTTTTTAACCAAATGGTTGACATGACGTTATCACTTGCTAATGTTGCTGCTACTTCCTGCAACTTCCAGGCCTATAGTGCATACAAATGGGAGACTGCTGTACAAAGGAGCAATCTTGATAGGTACATTTTATTAGACGAGTTCATATACAAGTTAAAAGTTCAATTTTCCTCGCTGGGAATGCTAATATATGTGGTGTAGGAAGAAAAAGAAAGCAAAGAAGAAACAAAAAGCATTAACTATAAAAGAAATTAAACTGAACTCTAATATTGGCGGTCACTACTACGAAATAAAATTACGTAAGCAAGAGATTTTCGTACACATCAAAGTTACGATGAAGTTTAGAGGTAGACAGTTCATAAACACTGAAATTGGGCTGGAGAAATTCAAACGATTTAATTAGAGATATTGCAAAGGTAGAATTAGCTCCTAAACTAGAAGAGAATCAAAATTTTTTAGCTCTGATTGCTGGTGTTGATTCAGTGCTTATTTGATCACACAACAGTGAATAATGCTTAATGTCCGTAATAATATCCACACTGATCCCAATTGTTTCAAGCATTTCTAATTTTCTCTTCTAATATTTCAGAATACAAAAATGCTTCTCTCTTCCCTCAGTACTCTTTTGATATTTGCAATATTATAACCGACTGCTTAACAACAATTTTCTATTGCTGACAGCTTTTGTTTCTTATTCACAAATAAATACACAATAAACTTTGATGCCACTTCTGATAAATTCAGACAATCCAGAGTGTGTCATTTTCATTATTCAGTAATTGTCATTGAAGAACCTCTTAAGTTTTTTTTTCCAGGTATTCTCAACTCTTTTTTATTTCCAATTTCGCATTACTGTCATTTCCGTAATTTCTAGGACTTTCATCATTCAAATTAAAATCAAGTGGTAGTAAATTTTCAGTTGAGAATATTATTTTATTTCATAAAGCTTTTTTCTTGGCTAATTTATTTAATCAATTCCTTTCATTGCTTAATTGAGATGGTAAAATGTTTGCTTTGAAAACTTGCAATTAAATAGATTAGCTATCTCTAAGATTTTATTTCTTTGAAATTTGTGCAAAAATTTCTCATTTTCAATTATCATTTCTGTTCCAATTCAATCTAATACAAGCATGATGCTTGTTGTAATTAGGCAGTTCTAAAGGACTATTCGTAAAGGCTCATTTTCCCGGTCTCGTATCAGCAAAAAGGAAGAGATCGGAAAGAGAGAATAGCGGCGATGCTTTTTTCTGCTTATTCATTATGTCTCAAGTAATTAGAGTCAAATAGTCGCATGGCTGATGGATTTGGAAAGAAGTATCACAGACAGCTAGCAGTATGAACCTGAAAAGTAATTTTCAGGTGGTTCCAAGGACGGTCATTGAAGTTACTTTTTTACATATTGTTTCTTTCGATGCATGTGTGTCACATGTGTCTGTCTCCATGTATCTCTTTGTCATATTTGCTGTACGAGTGAACTGAGGAGAAAAAATGAATTCTGTTTCTCAAAAAATTCAAAAGGTACGAAGAAAAGATAGGAAAGCATTTTTGCTAAGAGAGAAAGGATGAAGAAAAGAAAGGGAAATTTCACATTATCAATAAAGTTTCGATGTTTCTAATATAGCCATCAGTTTGTTGCCATCTACTTCATGATAATAATAAGATGATAATAGCAATGAAATAATCATTACATTGATAAATGGTATTGATAATGAAGTGATAGCACTTTTTGTACTTCTTACTTTTTGTTTCCTATCTACTATTTTTTCTTTGATGATTTCATTTTGAAGGTCAGTTGAAGAGCTGGCAGTAGTGAAAATAATAGGCCGTGGAGGTTATCGAGGGGTTCTTTATACAGAGAAAGGGAAAAAGAAGAGAGACAAAGAAAGAAAGGGAAAGGGAGGAATATTTGGAACAGTGGAAAATGAGGCCAATTATCTATAACAATTAGGACAGGTGACTTGTTCGATGGGCAGCAACACTTGGCCTGGATGGGACTATTTGTTTTGCTGAGTTATCCCTTAACTGCAATAGAGGTCAGATCATTTCTCTTCATTTAAGTTCTACAGGAGAGCTGCGTTTCAATAAAAATTAATGAGATTACTTGCGAGCTTTTTCTAAGAATACGTTGTTGAAGTGATGGAAACTGATTTTTACTAGAAATGGTATTTAGATGGGATGCACGCAAGAGGCAATGATTACATTTGACAGCGATTTTTGAAACACTAAAACATGCTGAAAAGTTTCGTAGTAGCTTGGAATCCGGAAGAGAAGACAGCATTTGGATTGACATCCGCCAGAACAACACATTAGAAAGAAATGAATTTTAGTGGGAAGAAAGGAAACAGGAGATGTAGAAATGCTTGGATTTGCAATCCTACTCCAAAGGATACTCGAAAGATACTTCCTTTCTCAAATAATTTAGCTCTGTCAGGAACAAAAAGTACAGATTGGTGAATAAATCATTAGGTAAGTTTGTTGCAATATATCTTTTAAAATGAAATTAATATTTTGGCAGGACCAGGCACCCATAAGATTCACAGTGGATCCAAATAAATCATTAGAAATCATTGTTAAAATAGATTAGAATAGATATTTCTGTCAAGCTAAAATTGACGATATGAGATTAAATATCTATTGGGTTGAGAATATAGATTCTTTTCAAAAATTGTTATTTGAGACTCAAAACTAGATATTCTTGTTTATTTATATTGAATAGATTAATTATGCTAAAACCAAACATTGATTGAATTGTTGATCTTCGACCTGCACCAACGAATTGAAGTTATTTCATGGATAAACAACATGGATATCCTTTCCCAACCCAATGTTCGCCAATTTGTGCACAACAATAATGAAGATCGCATAATTATAAGACTTCGTATTTGTTCACTTCTTGCAATGTGCATTTTTTATTTCATTTCTCAAAATGCCATGCTGCAAATGGTAGAATGGATAACTTATATTATTGCCTTTATTTATTATTATTGGTTCTATTTTTTTTTATTTTTCTGCTCAAATTAGATTTGCTGTAAGATTCAATATTACCGGAAGGGATTGGTAAGAGAAAAAATGAGAGCAAAAAAGATAGTAAATATTTTTGAACTTGATGATTGCGCCTTCATATTTCAATTTCAGCCGCTACAACAAGTAACAATTACTTGTGCCAGGTTTGTGGCGATAGAGCGTCCGGTTTCCATTACGGCGTTTTTGCTTGCGAGGGCTGCAAGGTAAGAAATTTATTTAATTTTTGTTTCTTTCCGAACATTTCCATTTTTCTCGCTTAGAAATTGATAAATTTTTTTTCGAACAAATTACACTGATTTGTTTTAGAAAATTGTTAGAGTAATTTGTTTCAAAAGAGCCTACCGTAATATCTTATGATTGTGTCCCCTTGACCTTAACCATTTGTTTGATTAATTTTTATCAACTTTGGTTTTATTCTTTGCAGAAATATTATTTTTCTATGCAAAATTTATTTGCAGGGTTTTTTTCGCCGTTCCATTCAGCAAAAAATCCAATATCGCCCTTGTACTAGAAGCCAACAATGTATTGTTGCCCGAAATAATCGTAATCGATGTCAACATTGCAGGTTACAAAAATGTATCAAAGTGGGAATGTCAAGAGAAGGTGCGCAAGTTAGATACTTCTTTTTTCTGCAAATTTTTAATTCTTGGAAAATCCTGCCAATTCTTCCTGAAATAGTGTTGCTGAGAAATTCTCGCCTAATATTGCTTCTATTGAATTACCGATAAATTTTGATTAGATTTATTTTTTGTCAGATTTATGGGGTTTGGTTGAGAAAATCCTGAAATCAATTTACTTCTTAGCTTTTATATGAATTGGTAATGATGAAACAGAACCCGCTTTGACCTTGACCTAGATTGAAATGCGTTTAAATAGAACTTATAGTTTGACCTTGATCTGGATTAAGAGGCAGCCCGAAGTGGTATTGTGGTTTAACCTTGGTTGGAATAAAGAGGTTGAAGAATGCTACCATAATTTGGGTCATTTCATGTGAACATTCAAAATGTGTTTACTGGGGAGGCAAGGTTGAAAAGGAGAAAGGGATGTCTGTCCTGCATTGAATTGTTTGACGATGACCTTGCAAATTTCAACTGCGTTAATTCCTTTCTCTTATGTCCGAATTTTCACTTTCGTCCTGCTCTATTTAATTCAAGAATTTGAATTGAAAACGAGTATAACTACAGCTGAGGGAATCTTATGAATAATGAAATATTTCACATTTGAAATTGGCAACTTGAGAAGCTAAATGTTTGAATTTCTGCTGAAGACACATTCCATCATTCATATTTTTGCACAGTTACATATGACACTGAAATTCAACTTCATTTTTGATTCAACTCTTCCTTTTATTGCTAAAATTCTCTCATTAATTGATATGATTTCTTGAAATATCCAACTAATTATAATTTAAAGCCAAATTAACAGAAAAAATGATAATAGCTTCAATATGTGAAATTATCATACCGATTGAAAATATAAAGTTGTAAAAATATATCTCTATATTATGAACTTGGGTTTTTTGCAAAAAAAAAAAAAAAAAAAGCAACTGAACCAAAAATGATCGGAAATTGCAAATCATCAAATTTGAAGTATTATTAGATTCAAAATTCAATTTTCTTTCAATCTTTCACTCATTGTCAAATATTGTCTATTCAACATATTCTTTTATGCAAGCATGATTTCTTTCTTCGCAGAAGTCTTTTCTATTTTTCAGCCGTCCGATTCGGTCGAGTACCTAAGCATGAAAAAGTTCGAATGGCTGAGGAACTGGCTCGTGTTACAGCGCGCACCCTGACTGATGCAGTTCAAAGTGCACTTATTGATAGCGATTCGGTACTCGAATCCTGCTTTATCGGTTTCTTACGCCTAATAGATAGCGTGACAAAGTTTTTCGAGAAACCTTCTGCACAAACCGTCTGTCCTGTGGGAAGGTATCTTTTTGTTTATGCCATCATGACAAACAATGATCAAATGCTTACTATTCAGATCACACTATTTAAAACTCTCAGAGAGCTCCCGGTGAAATTATGGAGCATCTTGGTTTTGATGGAATTACCGTTAACATGAATGACAGTAAAATATTGACTTGGGTTTTTTTCTTTTTTAATTTTTAATCTTGGAAAAATTGTTTCGTTAAAGCAATCTATGACTGTACAAATAACTTTGTTCATTTTTTGTTGCAGGACAAATGCTCATCATGCAATAAAAGCAGCTTATGATTTTTCTCAGTCAATTCCAGGATTCAGCATGTTACACCATCAAGATCGAATTCAACTATTAAGAGTAAGCAGCTTTTTAAATAAAACAGTATTTTTAATGCTGAATTCTGTAAAATAAGGTTGGCAAGTATGTTCAAGAGAGGTTGGATTTAACTCTCAATGCTTTTTATTGTGAGATCATATGACTGAGAAGATTAAAGAATTTCCTAAACAATGCTAATAAAAAGAGTTAAGCCCAGATAAGAGTGAAATTTCAAAAATGAATTAATTTTTCAGGGTACATTATTTCAAACGATTGTGTTAGCAATGCTGTCATCATTTAACTTCGATAAAACTCTGATAATGCTTCAACCGCCAATCAGACATGTTCACCAATATTTCTATTCACCTTTGAATGTTTTTTTGCAAAAATTCAGCACATTAAAATTGACTAATCAGCAGGTAGCACTGATCGGTGCTGCAGGTATGTGTATTTCCGATAAACCCCTCGTACATCATCCTGAACTTGCTGCATTTATTCACAATCGTTTAAGTGATCTGTTTCAAGAAACATTTTCGGAAGAATGTCGTGCTGCAGCTCCACAGCTGTTGCATACTATCTTATGCGAGCTGAGAATGCAAAATGCAGTGCATCAGCAAAGTCTTGAAGCAACAACTATTTGGCCCGCTACATGTTGTTCCTCATCATCATCTACTTCCGATGATAGCACTGTCTCAAATACCGTAAAAACAGGTATGAGTGATGGTGCATCAAGAAATATTGAAACCGAATTGTTAGTGTTAGGAAATTGTGGTCTAGTAAGAGGACAACAGCAACCAGAGCAACCGCTGCAGGAATTAATTTCGCCGCTTTCAATTGAAAATCAATCGCATGATGATGTACAGAAGGGACAAACCACATCAGGTTATAATCAGGGTAGATTCGAGAATAATCCAGAAGGCCTGCAATTCCCATCAGGTACTCTATCTCGACCTCAACCGTCCATTGTTGAAACTCATCGATCTGTTGCTTCGTTGCTCAATCAACCACCTATTTTGCCGATAGCGATTGCTGCAATACGAAGTACTTTTACTCAAAATTGTCAATCGGAAGTGTTATATCGAGCGTCAACACCGATGTTGCGAAGTACCTCTTTGAACATGAAAGCATCAAATGAAGTATTAGAATCAACAGATGAAGAACCACTTGATCTAAGCATAAAACGCTGATATTAGTTATAAATCCGTCTTTACTGATCATGATACTCTCGTGACTTCATCGGGTCATTCCATTTGTTTGGAAATTGCTAATATTGTGTTAAAACAAGAATTTCATCGATTTTAGATAATTGAGCAGTCAGTTTTTAGATTTTATACTAGAATTATCAAACATTTTCTGGCTACTTTCATTTCATCATAAAAAGCCTTATTCATTTTTTACTTTCAATGTACTAGTCACTATCTCAGATAGCTGGATTACTTCAAGAATTCCCCTTAGATTACTCTCCTAATAAATACTCAGGAAAGTGCTTCTAATGCCTCTTTTGATTTCTTTTCCGTCTTTGCAAGCCATTTTCGGTTACTATTTATTCCGGTCCGGATACTTTTTAATGATTTAGAATTTTCTCTTTATATGTGAATTTTTTTCTTTCTTATCATGTCGCTTAATAAATCTTTAAGCGTGGACCACGTAATATTGTCCTTCGTTACTGCCTAACAGCCAATTTATCTGCTTAACAATCCATAAATTCATATTTCATGTTGTATATAAATAACACTATCTCATTTCTTTCCCAGAACTTTTAAGTGGTCTAAAAGAACCGGAATGTTCAGAATTTTCCAGATCACTTTTCTGCCAAAGTTATTAAACTTGAAACTTTTGGGATTATTCCGTCAAATTCAGCATATGCATAGAAAATTTTTTCTTTGTTACATTATTTCATACTTCTGTTCAGACTCATCTAAAATATTATGACTATTATTTACGGGTCATCTCTTCCCATCGTCAAAGGAGTTATTTCGGTTCATTTTTTATGTTTGTCATCAATTCATTAAAATTTTTTCTTACTTTACAGGTATATAAGTAATTATCAATGCAGAGTTTTTCACTATTTTTCATGCTTTGTATTTGAGTACTTCACGTGATTCCTCAACATAATGTTTCATTTTCGTAGCTCCCTTAATTATACGTGAAGCACGGGTAATTTGAATAAGCTTAATTTATCTGAATATTATTAATATTGCAAAATGTGCTATCTCATGTCAACTGTCTATTACAATCTGGTAAAAACTTCGACAATTTCATGATAGTTAAAATATTTTATCTATATCATTAAATAGTATACTTCAATGTGTCTACACGGATCTTTTATTTGTATTTCAGTATTCTTCAAATCCTTGTTATAAATCAAACCTAAATTGCTTTCATGAATTTGTGTTTATATATTTCACTGCGCATTTGATGTTATTCGTGAAATTTTCGAGAGAGATAATTTCAGGAGTTTCTGGATTTCAAATTATGATATCTTGCAATGATTGTTATAGAATGAATGAAAAGATGTTATTTAATTTCGGAATTTCACCAATTTCGC
>JAOVVO010000288.1:0-94874 GCA_028564675.1 Onchocerca lupi
ATGGTTTGTAACAAAATAATAAAGTACAGTGTATATATATTATTTTTCCTTTAATTGCAGAAGCAGTCCTCATTCGAAAAGTGCTTCGGAAGTTGAAAGCTGGAAACAGAAGTTTGTATTCCACAATTTTCTCTATCAACTTGTATTTTTTCATCAGATGAAATCCGTTATGCCAAAAACGATAGTCCAATTCGATTTCTCGAACATTAAATCTCAAAAGCATACAAGAAAACTTATTTTGCTCTAATTTCAGAATTTTCGGCGTTTCCATGATTTTCTTAAATTTATGAATTCAAAAGACGAAACAAAACCATCTAAGATATATGAACCGAAATTGTGAATGGAAATGAGAAAAGAACTATGTTTCTGCATGCCCTCTGGTTACAGTGTAACGGCACCGTCGCAAAACAATTTCTGTAATTCATATCTTCGTCATCGAGAATTTATGTATTATCATTGAGATACTCGTCTTTCAAAGCTTGTCATTATTATGATTTTCGTCTGAAGTAAGATAGGGTGAAATCAAATCTAAAAAAACGAATATAACGACAGACAGCTAACATTTATTTATAAATGAGCCATTAATTTCTTCCCCACTGACCTTTGTCCCTTCTCTTGGATAAAATATAAGACAATTATATGAGATCATGTCAACTAATTAATTAATTTGCTATGGATATGGATTTATTGAACGAGCAACAAAGGAAAAAAAGAGCTTCTCTGCATTCACCAAATATTCCAGCAAAGAAAAATGTCCAAGAAAAAAAAAACCCTTCCTCTCTCCTCCTCCAAAAGAACTTGGTTACAGCGTATTTTCACTCGATCGGTTCTTTTCAAACAAATGATCCATTTCAAAAGTGAATGACATAAGAAATCACTTATTCTGACTTTTTAGTCTAAATTTTTTGAACGCTCAATACTTGAACATCTATTGTAGACGAATTATTAAGAGAGTTGAATGACAGGATAATCTCCCATGTTCCTATGTCTCAACTACATCGTATTTTTCTTTTTAGTGAAAAGAATGACAGCAAATCAAAGAGAAGAGACCCAACTTGTTGTCAAAATAAATCAAAAAATTGAGTGAGTAGCATGTGTTTGCTAGATTAACCATATTTAATTGATCTCATTTTCGAGCATATGTTCCTTTAAACCCTATGACTAATTATAAGGATTCCTGGCCATATCTGTCTATCTTATGGTCAATTGACTATCAACACTAAGAATGATACATGTACTCCAAAACAAAAATGGTGGAAATGACTAATGTACAATTCATTTCGCGGTATATTGAAAACATGGAATGTTTACTTCCCGTCCGATTCACATTCTTTACGCACTGGATAATTTTACAACTATAACTGAAGTGTGAAACCGGAATACCGGAGTATTGTTTGGATGACATTTGCTGCCTAAGATCATCATCATCATTACCATCATGGAAAGTGAACAGAAAGAAGTTGATGAATGACAATGAACTGCACAATGAACCGATGATGAGTGGAGAAAAAAAGCAAGTGCAAACAAATAGAAGAAAGCATGCATGCATGCAAGCAAGCAAGCAAGCAAACCCACACGCATGCTTACTTCACAACAATTGAAGAAAAAGGAACTCACTCGGATGAAAGGGTAATATTGTTTTATGAGTGTGTGCATGCATTGCTCTCTCCTCCTCTGCGTGTCTGTGCGTCCCTCGAGAACAGAGTAAATCTGTGCGGATGCATATGTACATTATGCATATTCCACTCCTTCTACCTATCTCTCTGTCTCTCTCTCTGCCTGCTATGTACATATGAGTGTGTATGTCTGTGTGAGTGGTTGCACGAGGACATAAAAACGTAAAAAAAGTGAAGGATGATAGGCAGAGAAAGGAATGAACGCATCGGCGGATGGTATGGATGAATGTGCTATGCGGCGTGCTCACTACCTTCTCTCTCTCTCTCATTCATTCACTCACATCTACTCATCTGCACATCAAATCAATACGAAATTTGCAAGTTGTTGGACGTAAATTGTCCGACATTTACATACAACAAATGCCTTTTACTCTGTGTCCACGCTGACTGACTAACTTCTTCATGCACACAGATGCATATGCATGCACATGCACATCATCCCTAATCCTGAAGCAGCAGTAGCATCATTTTCTAACAAATATAATTTTCTAGGAATCGATGAACTCGAATGCATGAACATATCAATGGATGGATAGAGATAAAGATGAATGTCATACCCTTCCCTCAAACAGCTAACATATTCAGCCTTTCAAACCTTCATCCTTTGCCCCTCCTGGAATTTCTATCTAAATTAACTTGTGCAGGATGATACTCCAATTTGTCGTATACTTCTCATAATTCACCAAACACTTCGGGTCGGATCAGCTGGTCGTAATTCGTACGATTTTTTTCAGATGAACACCTTTCTCTCCACAGTAAACCATTAAGTGGTTCCTTGAACTCTATACTCCCAGCAAAATACCATCAAAAATCAATTAAGACATCGATGAAACAAACCATTTAATGGCTTTTAATGACACAACCCTTCACCATGAGTGCTAGGTCAACTGTTATGCGAGAGTTGCATGGGCAAACATTCCTTTAACTCCCACCATCTAATTACATCCACCATTCAAATCCATTTCCCAGCCTTAACAACATTACCCATTAGATGGATAATCAAGCAGAGATGACATATCCTTCACTAATCGACTTTTACAAATGTATCCAGCCGTTACTAATTAATTACTAGTCGAAGTTCCATAAATATATCAGTTGGAAATTGTTAAGTGACTCAGCAGTTACTTATAACAATTGTTAATGGGTGAACTGTTCTTTGAATGATATGTTTTCGTGGGAAAAAGGACTATCTATAACCACAATTTATGACAATGATTAAATAATAAAGTTTAATCACCTTAAGTTAAATTGCTTTTCATTACAGTTAAAAAAACTGCACCACAGTAAAAACTACAAAAGATGTTTTGTAATGACTTATTATTATTATCTAAAAGTTTGTAGTCTTTAACCTGCCAAAGAAAACAAGATAAAAACAAGCTATTAATTCGAGTAAAAGAAAACCACGTTTAATCAAGAAAATAAAATGAAAATCGAAAATTCAGAAGGAACAAAAGACATGTGAAGATATTATACACGATTCAAAAAATAAAAGCAATTTAAAGAATTCGAATCTATTAATTGCAATTGCTGAAAATATATAATCATGCAGAAACAGTATGAAATTAAACTCATGTAACTCCAACAAAACTCTAAAAAATCCCTTTAGAATATATGCAAAAAAAAAAAAAAAAAAACTTTTACTTATAGTGTACCCGAAAAAAATTCACTCTAACCTTCAAAGTTTCCTTGCGTACATCGTTTCGTTTACGAACTTTAGCAATCCAACTTGATGCAGCCATCCGGATTTATTTCCCTTTTTAACCAACATACACCAATTTCCATTGGTCAGTGTAGCAATGTCCAATAATTAAATGAACATCCCAAATGAATGAACTGTAAAAATTTAATACGAGATTTGGAATATCAATTCAAAATCTAACGGCAGATGTCATGCGCGCCAGTGTACACTAAGTTGAAAATCATTACTCGATTATTCCTAATATTCTTCTACACTTTTTTTCTGAGAAAAAATGATAAATACGAAGTCTCCAAGGAAAATCAACGGGAACACGAGATAAGGACCCAACTATAACTTGCTATGTACTATGAAACGAACGGTATGATAAAAAAAAAAAGAAAAAAAAAATTGGTAGGCTAAAGAACATGATCGAAAAAGTCAAGAATCAGCAGCTCATTAACAGTGTTAACTTAATCTATGAAATGGAATACATTTACAATTCAACAAAAGACAGCTTTGTTAAGTAGAACTCATCTATTCAAAACATTCCGAAATTAAAATGCATTTCGATGAATTCATTAAGTGATCCAAAGAAGTGAAAATGAATTGCATGCTACAAGAAATTTTTGAAACGATATGAACGAATATTACAGCAAGTAGATCCCATAATTACGAAAAATCTGCAATACTACGATCTCATTTTTGCAGTTTCTGTAAATAAAATGAAAATATTCAACATTAGCAAATCACATCACATTTCTTAAAACAATAAAATTATACATTATAACTTGGATGAGGATGAAGGAAATTTTGCAACAAAACTAAGAATACAATAGAACATGGTTGTCGGCCAAATTAACCTCATTTATGTTTTCATCGGTAATATCTTTATTGTGGACGATGATCTAGTGGATCTATCTTGCTAGTTTCTGTTAAAGCTTAATACCAGACCCTAATCCATCGCACATCTGTATTATATCAAAAAGATAATCAAACGTGAAGCGAATGCAACCAGCATCATTTGTACCTCAAGAGAAATCCTGATTTTAATAATACTGTTCCTGAATTCATTCAGCACTCATGAATAAAGGTTTTCAATTATCATTTCTTGAACTTTATATCAACTTGCATTCCAGAAATCCATCAAGAAGCAATAATTTCGATTCCCCAGTGATGAACAAAATCACAGACATCACAGTCTGCTCAGAAATAATCTGAGTTATATGCGCTTCACTAGCGCTTTCGCTCTGGTTAGGTTTTTGCAAGCATTAAATATCTTCAACTCAATAACGATAAACTGCAAAGTTGAAATTGGAAAATGGAAAATAAGGAAATTTCCAGACCATACTTGAGACATCTTAAACACACAAATATTTATGAGATTCATCAACGTAAGAAATGAAGATTTCGCACAAATAACTTCGACAGACTATTATCTAAAAATGAAGAGAGAGAGCTAATTGGATAATCAAAACAAACATATGATGAATTTACGTAAAACTCAAATGAAACTGAAGAAAAAAGAACTATTTGGAGAGTGTCAATGATATATTCTTTTGCCGAAAACAAAAATAACATGACGAAAATGTAAGCCAAAAGGTATTATTTATTATTTTGACAATATTTATTGAAATATGAAATTTCAAAACTGAAGAACAATTAGATGCCATTCCCCTTCCCTTGTCCCATAACCGTTAAATTCAATCACTTACAATAATGTCGGATCTGTGAAACTAAGAAGAATCAATCACAGTTTTACTAAGAAAATGACAAGAAAATCACTTCTCAAGATCTCTAAGCCCTTTTTTCTCTCCTTATCACTTGGAATAACTTTTGTAAGGAAATTGCACAACATATATGTTATCTTCTCTTGCTCATCCCAGTCATTCAAATATTGCTGTGAACCAACAGAAGTACAAAAAAAGAAAGTCGGAAATGAATCTTCTATATAAAATTATTTTGGTATCAAAACATACTAGAGTAAAACAATCTTTTCTTACTCCTTTCACTAATAGTAATGTTTCCAAAGAAATAGGTAAAATATTCATGGGATAATTAAAAAACCGAAAAAAAAAATTCAAAAACAGAAGGCAATAAGTTCAATTTCAAAATAATTGTTAAATTGTGTCAAAAAATTAATATCAATGACGAACAGAATAAGCGGAGGAAAAAAGAAAAGATTCGGGAATGAGAATGTCAAGGAGAAGAGGATTTGTGGTTGAATGAAAGAAGATGGGCGACACGGCAATAAATAGTAAGAATTACATTAAAAATGAAGAACTATGAATCCCTTCCAAGGATGATCATAAACATTCTGTAAAATAGATGTAAAACAATTATATTTTATTGCCACTAAAATTGTTGGGCGAAAGGCCGTCGTGCCTTCAAATAGGCCCCCAAAAGCTACAAAAAGCCTCCAAGTGACAAGGACATGAATTTAAACGTGTCATTGTCAATAACAAATCCTAATAGTACGATAAATTTTCAAAAATTTCTCTTATCCTTCTATAAATGCTCAGCAATATTTAACAATTAAGGAGATATCAGCAATAAAACGCATTAGAAGGTGAAGTAAATCTTTTATTGCTTCAAAAAATCTTCGATTTAACTCGGCCAAGGATGACAAAATAGTGTTCCAAATTGTTACCTCCGATTACTATTATCACACATTACAAGCCATCATTACAAAAAACAATATATTCCAATCAGCACTGTCCATAACCACTAATCTACTCTGCTTCATATGGGCAATATGTCCTATGAAAGAGAGCGGGAAATCCCTTACAAAAAAATATTTTTGCTCGCACTGGAGTAATAGTAGGACATCACATATCACATGGTACCTTCACCAAAAAATATTTAAATTCTCAAAGATGTCGACCTTCAGCAAATTACCTGCAACTTCACTTCTTACTGGCTAATGCTTCTTAATTGATCCAACAAATAACATTCTTTAAAAGATTCGGGCAGCACATCATTGTAAGTTAATCCCTATTAAATGTTCTTTACTAACTTATAAAACTGGAATATGAAAATAAACAAAGGTTTACTGAGAAAGAGAAATGTTTGCTGAACTTCACTCTCAGAACCTATTAGCATAGCACTGGCATATAGCTGAAAAGCCACAGAACAAGTTCCTTTTTTTTAAGTAAAAAAAAATCACTTATATCAAAAGAAATTAACCAAATAACGACAAACTATTCCTACAACAAATCATCCACCAATCTTCAAACAAAATTTACACCAAATAACAAAATATAGAATATCATTGAACAGTGGAATCACTGATACAAGAAAATCGCAATTCAAACACAATCAGAGCTTTATTTAACTTTCCATTACAAAGAACAACTTAACGAAAACAAACATTATGGGTGATTTTCATTAAGAATATTTGAATAAAACAAATATACAACATTTCGGTTATTTTAGTCAGGACAATTCTATAACATGCCAAAGAGCATCATTTAGCTTATTACAAGCACTAAGACACAAACGCAATTAGAATTCTTTAATCCGTATCCAATCATGAACTAGTTGGTCTTGCTATTTGTAACTTCAATAGTGATGGTACTTACATCACTTGGCTCAAGTATTAAATTTTGTTTGAGCTTAACATTTTTCCTGGATAACGAAACTCATTCGATGTGAACTTAATCATTAACGCCAGCAGGATTCTGAATCCTAGAATATCGCAGAATATAGCACAACAGTTCCGATCAATGAAAATATGTGCTTTCACATAAATTTACAGCAGTGCATCTTTCACCCTGAAATTGGTTACTAATATATTAAAACCTAGGATTTAATGGAATTTATTTCCTCCGCAAGAAGTTATGGAATCTGAAAACATTTTAATCTATCTAACTCTTTTTTTCTTTATTGGCACAGTCATTTATTTTGTAAATGGAGAAGAATAGAGACAAGGATCTTATAAAAATGCATGTTTTATATTTGCAAAAGCCGTACAATTCAAATTTCCAAATCGAATCATCTATTTTTTTACTTCCATGCTCTCAACCAGAACTCACAGATCTTTGAAGAGGAATATCAATGACATACCCTTCCTAACTTCCGAAAATATCGATCAGCCATAATCATCAAGTCCTTTTGTTTCAATTAGTAATAATCACACCGAAATTTCTTTTTCTCTAACCTAAAGTTGTATACTTCACAACTACAGCTGAACTATTTGAGATATTATTTGAAATATATCAAGACATTATCAATTTCCAGAAAGAAGCAAAACTTTTCTGAACAAAGATTTCAACAATATATTACCGCCTTAATGCTCACAAAAATACACCAGTTATTATTATGTTTGAATTTAGTAATTTCCGTAATCAACAGTATTAACTAATTTTGAAGGTCAGTATTGTAGACTTACGAGGAACATGAATAATCTGCAGCAGATATCATGGTTAAACAGAATCTGAATCTAAATGTACATTCTGCATCAGTTTGACAATATAAAGATTATGTTTGAGCTGTCGGATAGCATACAAAAAGCTTCTGAATAGAGATAATGCCAGTCATACTTCTATCCAATTATTTACTCTTATGCATTAGTAATAACTATCCAACAAAAAAATCATATTCATGCTCACGACTATTAAAAAAAACATATTCCCAATGAATAAAACAAAATATTTCAGAAAGTTTGAATTAGCAATATCCGTATTTTATTTGATCAAACACATCCAACCTAGATATTTTCATTCCTCTCTCTCTCTCTCTCTCTCTCTCTGTCTCCCTCTTTCTATTTCCTGAGGACCACGACAATGAGCAATGTCATCATTATTAATGATGATAATATAGGCAAGCATAGATAAGAAATGACCGGATTTATAATCCATCAAAACATCCATGAATATGCGCTGTAAAGAACGAGTGATGCAGAAACCTACTTGAAATTCAAAAAGAATTCCAAACAGTGAAATTACCTGATACTAAAATGCAAGTTCAAATGAGAAGCCTCAAGAAGCCAAAATTGAAAATGTGAATAAAGCAGGTTTTCAAATTCGAAAACTTTTCTACGACCAAGAATTTCTCGAATTCAAGAAACAACAAATTTTGGGAGCGGCTGAATGACCCAGTTCTTTAGATTCCGTTAAGGGTAGGCAGATGATATTTGCTTTTACAAAAAACTGGTTTTTTGAATATTCCCGCCGAAAATCATTTCAAATATTTCGAAGTATTAAGCATTAATGTAATTCACACCCTCACAAATCAAAGTGTTGCTGAAATGAACAGTCATTTTAATTCAAATAAAAAAGCAGGTGTCCATTTGAAATTTCATTCATAAAGGTAAAACAGCGACTAAACCAATCGAGTAGCAATAAAGAAGTATCAGAAACTAAAGTTTATAAATGAAAGTGTTTGCCGAAAAATCAATGACAATCACAAGACATGGATAAATGTAACTGATGAAATAATTTGAGATTACAAATGATTGGTAATTTTAATAGATGATGGATACGAAATTTTGATAGTAATGAAAGTTAACGAGATATAGAGATGTTGTCGGAAGCACTGCTTGAGAGCAGTAGGTTACGATAATGGATGTATACAACTGGAAAGATATAAATTGAGATATTTGATGTGTGAGGAAGAGGCAATTACATAAACAAGTAAATAATGTGAGTGACAATGAGTAATAAATTGATTGTAATGCACTGATAACACATCGATGAACTACGCTTACACAAGCTATGCACATATGAGATGATAAGTTGTTACCCATCCGCTCCTCCTCTCTTTCCATCCATCGCTAATCCTTACTAGCCTTCCCACAGCACTTCGATATGCTTTTCCTTTAAATAACTAAATAAATGCATAAATGGGCCTTGCTTGCAATGGAAGACTCTCGATGGCGCAGATGTGTGCAGAAGAAAGAAGCCGATTAGGGAATTGAATTTCAATGAAGAAAGAGAACAATCAACTATATTATATATATGCTCTCTCAAATCATTTCATTTTTCCAACTTTTCATATTTTAAATTTACTCAACCTCACAAAGCATCTAAGCAAGAACTAAATGTTGAGCTGCAATATGATATATCATACGCAGTAATACACAATAACAAAATCATTAGGTGAATTAACTCCAGAAAAAAAATTTAAGGAAAGTAATTTTGGTTATGACCCGCAATAGTATAATTGTATAGGTCATAAGACAGATCACAACAGTGCTACTACAGCTGTAATCGAATGTTGTTCCTCGGGATAGAAATTACAAGGATGGATAAGAAGAGCTGTTTACTCTTATTTAAAATGACAAATTTCAAATGGATGAATGATTGGTGCGGAAAAGTCCTTGAGGAATATGAATAAATTATATGAGACAAATTGAGTAGTGAAGGAGTGCCCGTTGAGGAGAATGCGACAAGTAAATGAGGAAAGAAAAAAACCTCGAAAAGCCATTTACATCGCCACTCCACCCCACTCCACTCCATCCTTCCTCATCGGCAAATAATTTTATTCGAAGTGATAGCGATTGGGGATCGTTATCTAAGCAATTGCTACTACTCACAAACATACACATCGCATCGCATCGCATCACATCATATATCTATCCTTAATGTCACCGTTACTACTAACAATAACACTTTTGATAGAGGAGGAAACGAGGGAAGAGTGTCATTGCTACGCTAATCAGTGTATGGATCAGGCTGCGAATCTGCACGCGTTTGATAACCACTCTTTCTCCTCTTTAATGAAACCAAATATCCGTGCTCCATCTTCTCTCTTGCTTGATGTCCTATTTTATTATTATTATTATTATTATTATTATTATTATAATAAATAAACACGTCACTATGCTTCTTTCCACACATCTTTCATTTCCGCTCTCCTCTTCTCTAAGCACACTGCCTTCATTTCCACTTTCCCACTTCAAAAATAATTTCAAGACTTCACTCTTCTTTCAGTGAAAATGAATACTTTCTTTTCCAGCTTTCAGTCTTTCCGATTCCTAAACATTTTGATACAACAAACTCTGTGTAGCCCCATGAATAAAAGTAGTGACAAAGCCATAAGAATCTCAAGACGGGACAAATGGAAATGAAAATGTCCAGCAAGCATCTCTGACGGACGACCATTCACATCTGGATCGAAGAACCATAAGTAAAAACGACAGAACTGGCCGGTGATGAGGCGACGGCAACAATGAATTATCCCAGCCACTCATCCATTCAAGCAAACACTACTACCTCATCATCGATCGCCTTCAACACCCCAAAACTGTTCCAACACCACTATCACATCACCTCCTTTTACTCCACAATCTCCACCTCCTGCAGATGCTCATCGTTATTCGGCAACAAAAGGATTGTATTACATGGTACTTTAACCCATTGAGATGCTTACCCCTCTTCTCTCCCTCTCTCTCTCTTTTGTGCATAAGTGCTAATAGTAAAAAGTGAAGAAAAAAGGAAGTGCGAAATAGGAAAAAATAAATACGGCACATAAATTGACTACGAACACAATATATCTTACCCTTCCTGCCGTTCTCATCTCTTTGAATATTTATTTTTCAGAATTCATTCAAAATATTGCTCTTACTCACCGGTGTATATACAACAACTAACAAAAAGAAAATAATTATTGACCACTTCACTAAGGTCCTTATCTTTATGATTTCTTTCCACTTCTAATAAAAAATGCATATACTGCCAATGGCGGTATTACACCATTAATTACCATTTATGGATACCAGTTAGGTCATTCTATTTAATTAGCAGATTAATATACGACTGTGTTTTTCGAACTTGTGATTACGTTCACACTATATTTGTTCCAGTCAGATTCTCTTCTATTTATTCTTCGAACTTTGTGTAGGAGGTAGTGAATTACTGACGAATATTATTCACGACAATTAAAAGTTCCCATAAAAAAGATTCGAAATAATCATCACCTTCATTATTTTGCAACCACTATTCGCTCAATACATGTATCAGTGGCATAGCAAAAAATCCTTCTGAGCTTTGTCATATCGAGCACAAAAATCTTCAACATTCTCCACCGTTATCGCTAAAAAAGTTATAGTTATAAACACGAATTTTTTCAACTCTATTTGTAAATTTAGTGTGTTCTACACAATATTTATGAATAGAAAGAAAATGCATTTTACAACAGCATCCCACTGTAATTTTATGTCGTATATCAAAAAAAAAATTGAAGTGGTTAGAATCGTAACGCGCAACATCTACATTGTCTTGATGATTGCATATGCCGGAAATAGATGATTGAAGTCATAACTGCTTTTGGAGAGAGCGCTTCAAAACAACAACGTCAATCTTTCTCTAAATCTTAGCTCTCTCTTATTTTCTATCCCTTTATTATTTATAACAACTCCAGCATTTCTAAATGTATCGGCAAAGTTTCATACATATATGCACGCATAAATCCAATTAGGATTTATCTGAAGACGAAAGCAATACTAGCAGACAAAATTTCCAAGTAGTAAATATTCAAAGAATTGAAAGTAAATATTTTCAAAATTAATAAGAAATTTCTTCTCTCATAATTACTATTATTTGTATGAAATCAAGATCAAGGATGACCGAAAAAGAGGATGTAAAGCATGAAAATAAGATGGCGCTGTGAATGAACCAAACGTTGAGTTCAAGTGTCAAACTTTCCGCTCGTGAAAGTTGGAAACAGCTGCTATTCTATGTCAGACAAGAACAGAATTTAAACAGACCCTATTAAGTTTCCAGACACTTGATTTGGTGTCAACTGAAATGCATTTTTTGGACTCACAGACATCTCTGATTAGATATAAAATGATTGAAGAACAAAATGCTTACGTTTGACAACTGGATTAACTTCAACATGCAATAATGTAAGCACCGTAACGAATACAGTTGATGTGATTGGTGCCTGTGCCGACAGCTTTTCCGCACACTTTGCCGGTGTTGAGTCCGATACAATTCGGAGCCGGCCATTATCTTTTGATATATGCGCATTGATCCAACGCAGTGCTTTTCGTACTTCTGGTTTATCCTTTTTCATATCCAAACTTCGAAATGTACCTTCTGCTATAGCTACTATCAGCTTATCTTTTTTCAGGATTTTTTTCATAACTTCCAATCGTTGCAGTAAAACATCCTCTTCCGGAATAACATATAATGGTAGAGAGGTTCGTATGTGTTCCTAAAAAAAAAAACTTCAAAATTTTCTTTCGAAGAATTTAAAATCTGATTTGATTTTCAATAGCTCTCAATTAATTACAGAGAAAATAATAATTTTGAATTGAAGATAAAATAAGAGCCTAAACTATTAGGAACGAATAAGACTTTTCGTCGTTCCGCTGCAATTCACTAGCAAAATGTGTGGAAATCTTTGAGATGAAGTTTTTTGCTCAGTTGTATGTTCGAAAAAGTTTTCATAAAATGCTGCCAATTGCAAAATACGGGATCTGAAAAATACTGTTGGCGCAGCATTTTATGTTTGACATCCAAAAACCCTAGAAAAATTCAATAACCAGAAAATTTCACGTACTTTTTCGCTATCATGTGCCAGCCACAATTTTGCCATATTTTTCATTTTATTTTCCTTCACCGAAATCTTCGGGGTATAAATGAAGAATTCATTGAATTTGACAGGAGTTTGCGAAGATTGGACGAAAGTTTGCAAAAAGCGTGGCAGTAAACACCATGGAGTTGAGCCACCAAGCTGCCACAAGCTCTCTGATTCACCTTCCAAGTGTAGCTCCAGAAGATTCAACAACTGGATCAACTGCTGACAAAAATCTTCGTACTGCTAAAAATAGTATTTAACAAATGATGCGTTCTACACAAATAATTACTTGTAGTAAAGTAGCTTAGAAAGTTAATTCGCACTGAAATGATCATAGATCATCCCTATTACCACTCTTTATAATGTCCGATAAGCACAATGCAATGACATCTAACTTCTAAGTTAGAGATGCAAACATAGCTTTAGAAGCAATTTAATATTAAAAACTAGATGAATTTGACATTATTTGTAAGCAATTTAAACAGATACGATAGATACCTTAAATTGCTTGTAAACAATATTTGTCTTGTCAACTGATGGTATTTTTCCAATAAAATGTTGCACAACTATTGTTTCATTATAAATTTCAGGCATAAAAACTTCAAATACTATTAAAATTTACACAGTGAAGCGCTGATGGTACTCTGTCGTTATACACATGCGGAGCTAAAGAACTTGCTGCATGAAGTAAAGCAACAAGAAGTGTTTGGATTCTATGTTGTGTTTCATGATTTTGATTACTGAGATTTGACTCGCCCGTTTCCACAGTTATTTCATCTTCTGAAACTACATCTTTTTCCAGTGATGAGGATCTCGAGAAGCGTCTTCCTTCTCTCTCCACTACTTCAACCTCGTCTACACTTCCATCAGAAGATGAAGCTCGACGTCTTCGTAAATCAGCTGCTCCAGTTTCTGCTGCGTACCATTCTTGCAAGTTCTGAATAGTAATTTCCGAAATTCGAAAGAATAACTTGCTTAGACAGTATGATTCTGTTTCTTTCCCTGCAACTAACTCTAAAATACATTTACCGAAAAAATTTTAGTAATTATTAATTTTCATCCTACGTCGCATTCGGTCAGATCTTATACTTGATTCCTTAACTGAATTTTAATCCTCCAATTTTGTATTGACATATTAAGTATTACGATTCGAAAATTTCGCAAATAAAAGATGCAAATATCATTAATATTACAGCGCAAATACATATTTTCCCATGAACATCAATACCAAGAAACTGTTCGGGAAATCTTACAATTAATATGGTGGAGACTATAATCAGTTCATTTCTAAACAAATAATTTTGATCTGCCTTCGAAATTCAAAGAGAAATTAAGAAAATCACCTTTTTTTGGCAAAGTTGTAGCTGTAAGGATGATGATATTGATCGACAAAGCAACGTGAAATGCATGTCGAGTTTCCAATTGCGATATTAAATACTCCAAGCATTTTGTTGAGAGTTCTTCAAAATAGGACTGCCTAAATTAAACTAAATAAATGGTCAGAAACTTCAGTAGTTGCAGGACTAACTTTTTTATAAACTGGATTTCCACTTAAAAAACTAAGCAATATTCCACGTAATGATCAAAAACTGATTTTCATAAATGCCAGCTTCAGTGACATCTTACTCTTAGCAGAATAACAAGTAAGCCAAGAAAGATTTCTTTTATTATAGATTTAATAAGATTTCTCTCATTACAGATTTCTACACAGCTATTGTGAATAATACAAAATCATATTATTCTATTTATATTATAGACGAGCAAAATGAGATGACTCTTCAATGCATCAAAACCAGATGTAATGACTATTTTACCTGAAACACATGAAGCAATGCTCAAGAACGATTATTGTAGGATTTTCCTTCTTTTGGTCTTTCTGTTGTTTTAATAAACTAATAACATTGGTATAGGCACCCAGAAAAGGCAGTGATGTATTATCAGCCAGCAGAAAATACAATAAAGCGCAGCTTGGATTGGCATCCTGAACAAGAAGACCAAGTTGATTTAATGCAATTCCATTTTCTTCATCTAATTTGATCGATTTTCTGCAAAATATTGATCTTCTTTAAGTGAAAAAATGATGAAATTTGAGAACTTTAGCTTTATTTCACATAATAAGCAAAACCATACATCTCAAAAACATTTTGAAAAGCTGTTCTTCTATTTAATGTTGCAACTGAAATAAAGGACGTCTATCCAAAAGCTATGTTGAGTAAAAAAAAAAATGTGTAAGAGCAAAAAAATCACTAAATATCAAGAAAACAATGACATTTGTTGTAAAAAAGTGGGCCTATGCATATTTTGAGTGAATTTCTCTAATTTAAAACTTGGCCAAAAATTTAATCTGAAAATTATTACCGGTAACAAAGCAACGCTAAATTTCTATATTTCTCCACTCCATAGATAAGCCATGCGTAACGACGCAGATCACCGATGTACAGACATGCTACTGCACGCAAATATGGAAAGTCATTGGCAAGAACACACAATTCTTTCACAAACGTTGAAATCAGTTTTTCGGTCCAATTCTTCTGCTCTACACGTAGGACAGTTTTTCGTA
This sequence comes from Onchocerca lupi, assembly GCA_028564675.1. Taxonomy (NCBI): domain Eukaryota; kingdom Metazoa; phylum Nematoda; class Chromadorea; order Rhabditida; family Onchocercidae; genus Onchocerca; species Onchocerca lupi. The sequence goes on from JAOVVO010000288.1 coordinate 15,437, forward strand.
TTCGGCATATCACCGAATAATAACAGCTTTTCCACACTCTGTCGAGAATTCGACGGCCCCATTCCGCATCGATAAATATTGTCTTACACAATCTGATAATCCTGAAATGAAACTGCATAATTTAATACCAGAGAATCCCCAATATCACTTACCAGTTTTTATCATCAACTAGAAAATATGTTCTCTCTTCGTCTGGACAAAGAAAGTATTAGAAGAAAATCGCAAGTCATTTGTGTTTAATAAAAATGTGTGAAAAATTTAATTTAAAAGATGCTGAATAATGACAAAAATCCAAATAACTAGAGAAAATTTAGATCCAACTTCTTAACTTCCTAAATCAATGTTCCATAAGAATAAAAACACCTCTTACCTTGATCGTAGCGAATGCATTTCTGGATGTACGAGTGTTTGAGAGTCATTTTCATTAATCAGTTGATCCGCTTTTTCACATAATACCAGTGCCTGCCTAGAAATTCGTATAAATTAACACGATAATCTGAGTAAATTGGATTAAGCATTCCTCATAATGTGAACAAATATAAAACTGATAAATGTAACAGCATATGAAGATAGAATGATCTGTTGCAATAATACTTTTTATAACCTAAGCATACAACATGAACTTCTGAAAACAAAAGCATTTGTATAAAACATGAATGAGCAAATATGTTCAGCAATATTTTTATTTTAAAAAGTCATAAAATTTAAGCTACCACAAAGCTTTAACCTGATATACTTTGCAAGCGATTTCGATGGAGCTGTAGTGTTGCTGTCGGATGAAGTTTGCATGCTTTAAGATACCATTGGACATGCAATAATGAGATAAAAAGCTGCAACAAATTACACAACAGAAGTAAACCAGGAAAGAAAGAAAATGACGTAAAATCGAACGACATAGCGACACCACGCAACCACACCTAGAAGTCGAAACTTGGAACAGACTGAAAAGAGCACTGAAATTGCAAGAATAATAAGTGTGATTGCGGTGATATCGTTATGCAAATGATGCGTCGCACGACAGTGCAGAGTACTGCGTACGGAAGGGAGTAAATTGTTACAATACAGGAGGAGAGGGAAAAATAGGAACAGAGTGGGATTTTTATAAAATATTTATTTTGAAATCTACGGAGATGTTTGAAGAAATGATGTGTCTCTCTTACATACACTCTTCTACTTCAAAAGAAATTGTTATTTCGAAGATTCGTAGAAATTGATAACTCAACTGATTGTGAAGCAATTTGTAGATAAAATTGAGCGCAGATTGAGAGTAATCGCATGCAATGGAACCATCCAATACACGTTTGAAACGATCGTCGAAATTGCTCAATCTAAGCGCTTTCGAGCAGCGTGATGAGCTCGAAGAGGTAATTTTTTCCGAAGAAATTTTCATTTAATTAAAGTTAATACCGAAAAGTTTTTTCTTTTCTCGCAGTTCTTTAAATTTAAAATTATAAATTCATATAAGCAAATGAATACCCTGAAAGTCTGTCGTGAAAAGTTACGAAGATTAAGATCTCTTTTGCTTTATAAGGATATTTAAATATTAGTTTAATACTGTAAAGGATTCCTCTCTGGCCATAAAAGGTGTGGAAGTTCATTTCTCCTTCGGTTTATGTAAATTTTGTTATATCAATTGTTCTAAATAAAAACAGCTAGTGGATACTAATGCCGAAGTGAATTGCAGAAATTGGAGAATGGATTCAATATGGTTCAGAATCGGACGAGCGGTCTTCCAGAAAAGGAATCATATGATGTTCTATTGCAAATGGCTGGAGAAACAAAGGGAACTCCTGAACTATTTTTTATCAATTTCTTTACATTCCCATATTTTATTCTGCCATAAAAGCACTTGGAAAATATGAACAATTATTTTCAAAAATTTCTAGATCCATAATGCTGTATTCTTGTACTATAGTGAGCATTCACAGAAATATCCTTGTAAATTGTCATTTAGCTTTTTTTACCTTTAAAATTAAATATTACCGTAGTTCTTCAATATAAAGTCATATTTCAGGTATTTGAGAGTATTACAGGAGGTCTTCTATATGGACTGCTAACAGAACCACAAAATGCTCAAAAGGTATGTCAATTTTAGAATAGTTATTTTAATACTTTATGATTGTATTTCTTAGCATATATAGGAAAAAAAATCCTCTAAAGATGCTTTATTTATTCACTTTCATTTATTTAATTTATTACTGAGTTGGTCGATACTTCCAGTGGTTGAAAAATAATCGAGAAAAAAGGCTGAAAATATTCCCAAAAGTTGATGTATGTGGTTAGAATTGTGTATTTAATATTTAGATTTACTTTTTAGTATTTTTCTATTATATCGTTATTGGCGCGTGATGGTTGGTTTTGCGCTTTATGCAATGTTAACATGATATTATTTGAACTTTATCCGAGAATGCGATCGGAAGTGCGCGAACAAATTGTATACTTTTTCCGCGAAGCAATCAAATCAAATGTGCCAAAAATTGACAATGTTCTAATCAATTATCTTCGCAATGCTAATGACGGTGATTTTACAAATCTGTAGAATCACATCATATTAGTGATCGAAATTTATTAATCAATGATAAGGAAACCATTCGATGTCTAATATATTTTATGATTTGAATCTCTAATTTGTATAGGTTTTAAGAAATTTCAGAAACTGAATAATTTTGCGCATAACATTATATCTATTTCTTTATACCACTATCAGCTGCTAACGAAATCTAGCATTTGCAGGAAGTGATTTGAAAGAAACTTGTGTTCTTTTAAGTGCTGTTGCTGGGATGTTAAACGACCATCATGCATGGTTGAGTGAACTGAAACCGAAAGCTTCTCTTATTCCAGTTACCTTGCTCACCTTTACTAGGTTATTTTACTATCTGTGTTTATTGTTTTGAAAATCTAAAACTTGCTTAATCTAAGTCAAATTTTACGAGTCTTTTTTTTCCCCTTTTTTTTTTCAAAGCTGAATTACTTATTGCGAATTCTACTTTAAACGAAATTCATCTTCTTCGTGATCGTTCTTCTGCAAGCAGTGCTTAATTTTCAAACTATATACTTTTTTATACTTCTCTTTTTTCAGATTTATTTGTGACCTTAGTTCTTTCAATGCATTCGAAACGTTGCGTACCCAGATGATAAATGTTTGTTGTTGGTTGCTTACAGAGCGATTTATTGACTGTGCACAGTTGGGACGAGATTTAGTCTTGGCACTAATGAGAGTTTCGAAAATACCACAGTTTGCTGCGATATGGAAACAACTTCTCTATAATCCAAACAAATTGGGACCCAATATTAGTGGTTAGTTATAGTGTATAATTCCAGTTTTTCGGGAACATCTTTTACCAAGCAATGTTTAGGAACAATCATTATTGATTATAATTCTCAAAACGGGATGGGAATAATTGATGAAAATTTATTTTGTATTTTTGATTATCACAATAATTCATTACCATTTCGACAATCATTTGGTGGAGGGTGGAGTGATTTTTGATACTAAACCCTCTTTGTAATTACATCATGATGTATTTATCAGTGCACTGGGATTTTTTTTTAAAGCAGTGACGGTGAGAGCTTTTAATATAATAGTCACCAGTAAATAAAATCGAATTCATATAAACCACTCAAATCAAGTTTTATTTCAGTTGAAGAACTTATGAGCCGCATGTGTCCACATACTTTTCCTCTTTATCGAATATCTGTAGCTATGCAGCGAAAATTGGAATTCATATTTGCTAAAGTGAAACCCGGAACACATGAGCGACACTTGGATTGGTTCAAAAAGCAGGTTGAATTGATTATCAAAAGACTCATAAGTTGCTTTTCCGAGATAAAGCATGTTTTTATTCTTTTAATGAAGAAAATGAAGCAAAAATAAAATTATTTTTACAGTATTTATCAAATCCAGAGGCTGGTAGCCTTCGTTCTGAGTTAGTACGTTGTGCCATATTTCTTTCGTGCGGTGAAACACCTCAAGTTGGACAGGAAATGAAGGCAGTTTTCATTGCTTCAATGTTTCCGCAAACAAGTGTATGTTTAAATATCATTTCTACGAATACTGTTGTTTTTTAAGCCAAAATATGTGCATTTGATTTTTTTTTTAAAGATCATCATTATAATGAGCAAAACTATTTATAGAGCATAATGGAGCAGCAGTGGTGCAAGCTGCATCTTTTATGGGATTGGTTTTGCTATGATCCTGCTACTGGAGGGCATGTCCTGATTGGTAGGTGTTTTCAATCATTTGATTTGTTATATTTAGTTTTTTAGCTTTTTTTTGTAAACATTATATTGAATTCGAAATCAGAAAAGAAAATAACAGAAATCATTTCGGAAAATTGATGAACAGAAATTTTCTGCGTTTTAATCATTCTTTGGTATATTTATTATGAATTTTTCCGTATTAAATAAATTTTCTCAAACTGAAAGTTTTATTAGAAATGAAATTTTTAGTACATAAAGAAATAAATATTGCAATATTCATTTATGCTTATTTCTTTATGTATTATTCTGAAACTTTGTTTTCAGCAATATTTTTCATTTAAAAAAAAGTTTGAACTTGTTTTTCAAGTACTTAAAAAAAACTTCATATCTCTTTTAGAACCTGCTTTTCATGTTCTACGCCATCTGTTACATGTCCAACCGTTACTAGCGAATTCACTCGTTGACTTTATGATAAGAGTAAGTTATTTGTTTGTGTAAATTTGTGAAATAGTTAAAATGTTCATTTTATCTATTTTCGTTAGTATAATAGATTATTTTTTAACAAGGAGTTTTATAATTTCAGTTGTCATTTCATGAATCAGTGCACGTATTTTGCAGGACTAAAAATTTTTGTTTCATGCAAACAAATATCTTTGTTTTTAGGGATTACTATTTATATAATAGGCAGGAATCCAACAACTTTTTAGTGCAGTTTATTCAGTTTTTAATTTGATTTGAAGAGAAAATAAACATCAAAAACACTTAAGTTTCAGATGAGTTATGAACTTCATCCACAACTACAACAGCGAATAATAATTTCAGTGACAAATTCATTCAAATTTTTGATTGATCACAATATTCTAGGGTTAGTTAATTTGTATTTTCTACACTTATTTTTTTCTCCCTTCTTCATTCATATCTTATTTTATTTATCCTTTAATTTCCCTGGTCCTTTACTCTTTATCCTTTTTCTTTTTTAAAATAATTGTTGTATATAAATCAAATCATAATTGGGTTGAAATTTATAGATCTCCTTCCGTGATATTCGATAATCCAGTGCTACAAAAAAATGTGCGGGAAAATTTCCGGGATACATTTCGAGGACTTTTTCGACCACCCCAAACAGTGCAAACACATCTTCCTGTTTCAGGAATAGGTAAATCATAGTAATCATCATTATCTATAGCATATTTGCCGCTTTCGAGTACTGGATCGCGAATAGTTTCATTATGAAGCTCAATAAGCCCGTCATGAAAAATTTGAAACAGTAAATATGGCTATTTTCACTGCTATTTCAAATTTTGAGTGGTTGCCACAGTGCTCTCATGTCCAAAAATTATAGAGAATAATGGACAGTGTGCATCATTTATATCATTAATAATTATGGCACGAAATTAATTCACTCAATAACTTATTCAACTTCAGGCTTTGGTTAGTTTCTTACTAAAGATAGGAATATGAGTGAAGCGAAAAACATTTTCAGAGCCGAGTGAAGTGGCAATATCAGATATAGAGGTAACGCCAAGCGAAACTAGTTCAGCAGTTACGGAGGATATAATTAGCATAGACCTATCGATAGTCGAAGACAGCGGATCAGTTGATGAGGACTTTGGTTTATCAAGTGAGGAAAAAGTAATGACTCTCTTAGCTGCCGTCAAAGAAGAATTTCGAGAACCGATTGAAAATTTATCAAGCGTGAAAAATTCAGACAACGACACGCGATGTGAAATGATGCAAAAGTTGTTGTCTTCTATCTTTGATAATGTAAGTTTTAGTTTTCACAACTATTTATTCAGTTATGCTTTCACGAATGGATGGAAAATTAATAATACTAAAAATGTCAGAAGAATGTTGCAGTATACTAATATCTTTTACTTGATGTTCTTTTGAGACAAATAGTTGTGAAATTTTGTTTCTTTCCTCATTCGTGCGTATTTTATTGGATATAACCTTTTTTTAAGGTTCTATTTCATCTCTTCTTTTGTTCACTTTATCAAACGTTTAATCTCTTTATTTGTTTTTTAAAAAGATTGAAATATGATAATATTTCAGGATGAATTACTGGATGAAGAACAGATTGAGTTGTTATCGGAATGTCTTCTGCTTATTTTCAGGAAGGATATCCGAAATAGGAAACCATTGTCGGAAGGTTTTTTGGACACACCTGAGTAATTTTTCATATTAAGTACATATCGCTGTTCTTATTGTTTCTGAATTTCATAATTAAAGATATACAAAAATAGTTTACATGAGATTCATAATTTTCAAGTCTTTATTGGAATTTTAGAATTTTGGAGGAGATGTTTAATCAGCCGCTCTATGTAATATTTCGAAATCTATGTTTAACACCAGACAGTGATGCTACGAGACAGCTGCTATTATCTTTAATTGCTGAAATGTGTGAAAGGCATGTTTCTGATGACTTCCTTTACTTTCAAAGATTTTACTAGTACTTGTTCTAGTCGTTTAATGATTTCAGCGCTTTAGAATATGCATGTAGTATTAGAATATAAAATCAAATTTCAAGCTATATACATTATTCTTGAATACGCCTCACTTTTTCTTAAAGAACACTGCGATTTTATTTTTTTTTTTCCCATTTGAGTATGGTAATAGAAGGAAGAGTATGTATTTAAAAAAAAAAATAAAAATTTAAAAACAAATTCTTGTTTGTATCATCGAATGTTTTGATTTTACGGGAGGCAAATTATGGAGTTTGATCTTTTTACAGGTGCTCATCTGTATCATATTTATTATTATTTTTTACATCCTCAAATCGTCGTGATCAGAATGATACTGCAATTGCAGCTTATATTGATCTATGTCGTCTGTTAGATAGTCCATTGATCCAGCAAATTGTTTCAGACTTGCAGGTTTTCCGAACAGTTTTATGATCAAAATCTTAATTCCTACGTGATTCGTTACTTAATGTACATAAATCACTATAGATCACATTTAGATAATCAAGTAGTACATGATTGGTTTTTGCCAAGTTTTTATTCTTTATTAGTAGTATTAACTGCTATTATTTAAAACAAGAAATTAGATTGATTTGCAGATTACATACCCAATTTAACCTATGCTTGCTTAAGCTCACATAACATTCGTCTTTAGCAAGATTTAGAATAGTTAAAGAATAAAATTAAATAGGATTTTTAATTGAGAATATGTGATTTAAATATCTTTAAGCAATGTCATATCGAAGACTATGTTTTGTTCGCACATCTTATTCCATATATATATGAAAAATTTGCCACGGAAGCAATGGGTAGTGTTGAATTGATGAAATTATTAGCTCATTCATTAGACGGGCGACAGATTGCTGATCTTATTGGTGAAATGGTTCGGGAAAATATCTCATTTTTTAGGTTTGTTTAAGGAATTTTTCCGCAATTACTTTCACTCCAATTTTTTGTTTTTACCAAGTATTTTCGTTTAAGATTTATGAATTTGCTCGTTACATGCTGCAAATCCAGACTTTTATTTAATAAATTTATAAATTTCAGAAAAGACTCTTTTTTGCCTATCGTCAGTGCTTCGTTGACATGGGAAACAACAGCGCAGTTTGTTTTCTGGCAATTGGTACACGCGGAAGGTGTTCCCGTGGATTGGATTTTACAAATGATTTCTAAGCTACAGTATCCGAAGCATTCGGAAGCAATTGCACAAGTTTATATTATGCTTCAAAGGTCCTTTGTGAAATGTATCTCTCACAAATATATATTCAGACTGCCATAAAAATGATTTGGTATTATCTTATGAAGTTAGGAACTGTTATATTCAATCAAATTTTCAATTTACATCAACTTACATAACTCGTTCTTCATGAACTTATCTCTGATGTAATATTTCCTTGAAATTATCTGGAAAATAATTCTTTAAAGCAAATAGTTGTTTCAAATGATGATTGACTCGGTAAATAATCTGTTTAAGTAATTAATTTTTCAGTATTATTTTGAGATGTACAGATGCCAAGGATATCTGTAAGAAGATGTATAATTTAGGATGGATCGCGAACCGAATATGAGTCTCATACGAAACCTTTTGTCTCGGACACCATCTGATATGTTTACTGTTAATTGTCTGAAACTGCTGATTAAGGATCCAGATTATGCAGCTCGAGTAGCAGAATTGTTATCCAGTCTCATTGACAAATTGATTCAATCTGGCGATCTTCTTCCAATTCATTCAAAAGGGAAGCGTCCACCACAAAGGTAACTTGAAGAATATAGGCTTTAATTTTTTTTAAATGATGTTTAATGAAAAAGATGGAAAATCTATTTCGAACCATTTCGTAATAATGGCTGAAATTTAGAATAATTTGACATTATGGTTGTCTTCAAAATCTTGAGAAAATGTGGTGTAGATATTAACATTCTATGCATCTTATTTTAAATGGAATCGATACTTAAAATGGAGTTATCAAAGTGAAAAACAGACAATTGCAACGCAGAGATGGATACTTATAAGACTTGATGAGCAAACTGTTCTTTCAGATATGTTTGTTTGGATCAGCTTTTTTCACATCTTGACAAATTTCGACAGAGCTGTTTATCGAAAGACAGTCATGTAGCGGAAGCATTCTTGGCTCGCCAGACTCTACAGGAAGCATTTACGGCAGCAAGGGCAGCTGAAAAGGCTAGTATTTCTGTGATTCTAAAATTTTAGCAATTTTGGATCTTTCAAGGTGTGTTGTTGAAAAGTGACATAAGTAGGGATTTGATTTCAAAGAATTTGGAATTCGCTGAGGTCACTTTAAAATTAGGTACTGTAATTGATATGAAAGATAAAACTTAGTAATTTCAAACACTATATGCATCGAGGACTTTCTTTAAATTTAGACTTTTACATTCGCTTCAGCTTTTGATTAGTTTATACTGGAGTCTATTTTATATTAAAATAAAATTGGTTATAAAATTCTTGTGTTGACTAGGAGTTATTTAAATTTTGAAGGTGTCTTCCCTTCGAATACGCTATAGTGAGTTGTTTGCTGTGATGGAGATACTGAATGATGATAATGCTCAGAGTGCTCGATCCTTGCGAAGAGCCAAAACATCGAAAAAAATAACTGATGTGAGCGACGTATGTTCCCTCGAGTTTTTATTTTTATATCGGTTATTTCATTAAAAATAACTTGTGCATTTTGGAACTAGTCGGGCATTTTCATCTTGAATAGTGCCATTTTCTAAAAATTCTCGTTTACATTAATTCATTTTATAGTTATTTGCTGGGCATGTAAATTTTATTTTGACCTCAGTTGTAGTCTTCAGTATTTATGACTTGTTGTATTGATATAGAAGAATGCTTTTCGTACGAAATTATGATTTAGATTAGTTACAACTGTAAGAAATTAGCTATGCTCAATTTGTTTACTTAGTGTAGTAAATCCGCACTATAGTCTCACCATATATTTCTGAACAATTTACTGTCATTCCACAAAATAAGTTATTGAGACAAGAGTATACATGAATACTGAATACTAAAAAGGCATCTTATCATTTTGCTAAAACGTAAGCAGAAATTAAAAAAACAATTCCAGTTTAGAATCATAGCCTCCATATAACAATCCATCATAACTGTTATGATTATTTAGACATTTTAATTGCTTAGTCTTATGTCCAAGGAAATTACCGCACCAATATGTTTACGTTTTCCTGAACTCACAAAAGCGATTTTAGAATCATGATCTGCAATGTTAGAACCACAAATAATAATGAGAATAGAAGCCAAAAATCATCAATTAGAGCTAGAAATTGAAGAACCAGTGCACCCAAAAGTGTAAAGAAAACATTTCCGCACCTTTTATTCATTTTTTATTATATATGAAATTTCAGGATGAAAGCAAAAACTCAAAACGGAAGCGCCAAAAATTGATAGTTGATTCTGATAGTGATTAATCAAATTGTGTAAATAATCAAGAATCCTAATAACATTGATCTCTTTATTTCATAATAGGAATCACAGCAAGTATTTTATTATTTCTCGCGGATTTCATCCATCTGTTTCCAACTATTTGTATATTTAAGACCAGAATTCAAAGTAGTTGCAATTCATGTCTAGATCCGCTCTTGAAACCAATTGCTTTATGTTATATTTCCTGAATTTATCTCTTTCATTGATTTTATTTTTAATAGAAATCTTCCGATGAGGGACATCAGAAAAAGACTAGTTCGATTTCCCTCTAGATTTAAATTTAAAGTTTGAAACAAGTTCGTTTTTGGATCTTATTTTAAAATATCTCTTATTTCATATCTTCCATTTGTTATTTATGTTCAATTTGTCATACTTGTTCAACTTGTTTTGATATCCAATTTATGCTACAGTTTTTCTTTCTGAATGACCAGATTAAACAACATTTCAGATCTTTCAAACTAAAGGAAAAAAAAATTCATTTATAAGAAATAAAGGCAGGAAATATTGCCAACAGCTTTTCTGTAAAGTATCCTTATAAAATTTAATATATGAGCATGAAATATTGTTACATATTATTCAGAACGAAAAATATAGATTCATCTTTCCAAAAAAAAATCTGTTGACTATCGATAATTTTTATTATACATCAGTCTTGTATTTCTTCCATATTTGTTATTATGTTTCTTACACATTGATATAGTTGTTGTTTTTTTGCTGTGCTGCATAGAATTTTAATCGGTATCATGTGTTGATAGTAACAACCACCATTCAAGTTATCAGCACATCCGAGGGCTATTGTTTCCGCCGCAGCTAAAGCTGGGCTTCTCATTATGGGCCACAGAAATCGGAAAATCGCGACTTTGGTTAAAGTATTTGCATATTTGTATAAACCACTTGCGACGCAACCCGGATGAACGGAAATGATGGTTACCGTCCGTTGGTTTGTCACTGTGGGTTTTTGCTGCATTTGTTTGTCCATTTCTTCGGCATATAGGGATGCAGCAAATTTCGATGTCGAATAAGCCTGATAACCATTCCGATAGGTGCAAAATAATTCAGAGTTATCCTGAAGTACAGAACGGAAAACTCCTAAGTGTGCAGTAGCGGATGATAAGAACACAATGCGGCAATCCCGCATATAGCTTTCTCCTGCAGAATATTTAGTTATCCATGGCAACAAGTAATTCAGCATTATGGCATGTGAAAGAAGATTAACAGCATAGTGGGTCTCAAAACCGTCTGTTGTCAGCCTAAATGGCTGCAGCATTATACCGGCACCACAAATAATCAGATCTATACAGGGATGTTCGTTTGCGAGTGATTTTGCCGTTTCTTTTACCTTCCGAAGATTGGATAAATCCACATTTCGCACCACTAAATTCGGTTCATATTCAGAATTATTCATCCATTCGCCATTGTCATGATCCCGAATCAAACATATAACCTTCAAGAAAAAAAAAAAGCCTCGAAAGTTTCTCTCGCACAATTTATTTTCTCACTAAAAATTTACTGGAAGTCATCTATGCCGAATACTGAATTATCCAAGTTCAAAAAAAAAAAATCAATCAGAAATGGTGATCCAAAAAAATAAAACAGATAGACCAAAATGGATTATATTCACATAAGAGACTAACTGCAACATAACTGGAATTAACTGGAATTTATGCAGAAAAACAAGTTGAAATTTAGAGATCAATAAAAATACCTTGAAATTATTTTGTAGCAGTAAACGTGTTATTTCGGTGCCAATTGTCCCATTCGCTCCGGTAATTACGGCAACCAGTTTTTGATTTGAACTATTAATGAATTTGCTTTCTTTTATAGTTTTGAGTAAATATTTCATGCGTGACAATCCATTGTAGCGACGAATCCGGTCCAGATAAAATTCTACCCCAATACAATATGCGGCAATGAGATAAAATCCAACAAATGTTAACAAATCAAGCAGCCATTCATATATCCTATTAATTAATTAAAATTCGCTTAATTTTCCAGTTCTTAAGAAAAACTTTGTTCGAGATAAAAATAAAGAACAATTAATTCACTAAGTGTGGAAATCAAAGAAAATATTTCCATTTTGAATATTAAGAAATATGAATTTAAGTAATGTTAATGGAGAAGAAAAGTCTTAAGATCGGGTTTAATCAAAAGGAAGATTTTTGGAGAAAACAACAACAATGTAAGAAGTGATCCATCAGACAACTTACTCTTTCATTCCACTGCGACAGCAACGTCATTTATCTCTCTCTTTCCCTCTCTATCCCTTCAATCATTTATTGATTACTTATTGATTTTGATAAATAAATCTCCAAACTCGTTAATCATTCATCTCTAATCCAACCCAACCCATCACCTAACATTCCACGACCACTGCCTGCTCCGTCATCAATCTTTTAAACGCAGCTCCTCACAAACTTGATTTCATTGGACGCAATGAAAAAGACTGTCCTTCGGGAGTTAGTGACTATTTGACAGTTTAGATGAATATGAAGTTATGAGGAGGAATATTGTTGTGTCTTTGGTAAATAATTCATCCGTTAGTCGAGGTCTCTGATAAATTATTTCAATATGTAGCTGATAATATGCAAAAGATCCGTAGGTAACATGCTGATATAAAAACTGCCAAAAATTATAAAGAGAGAAAGAAATATAGAGTTATGGATATGGAGGAGCAGTTTCGAGAAAATGAAAGCCTTAACAATACTAACAAGAGTCGTGATTTTGAGAATTGAAAAACAGGACACGAATGAGACAAATTAGAGGTCATGTGATTTTTTTTAGAATGATTCAGTTAAAGATCAATGAAATTTTTTTTAGAAGCAAGTGAATGTCATCAAGTGAGGCATCAGGAGTTCCAGTTTATGGCTTACCTGATACGGAACAGGTAAGTATTTCCACTTTACTTATATTTATTTCGTTAATAAATTTGAGAGGTTTTTTCAGTTACTTAAGACTCCATACTTCTGAAATCATTTTATTCATAAAATTGAAATGCATTAAAAATGTCTCTTATTAAGATTGACGAGTCATTTAGTGCATTAGTTATATAGCTGTTCTTACGCCATATATATTTCATATGATCGAGACAATCTTCCAACTTTTCTAGTTAATTCAGTCAAATCGTTGAACTTTTGAGCATATTTTTACTGAAATTTATTCGATTCGATTGTTTGGAGGCACAGGAGAAATAGATAGTTATGGAATTCTTACATTAATTTTTTAGGATACCGAACTTCTCCGTGTCAGAGTTGTTAAGGCGGGAGGTCTGTCAAAAAGAGATATATTCGGCGTTTGCGATCCATATGCAGTGGTCTTGCTGAAACGTGAGGGAAGTACTGCTGTCGTTGATAAAGCACAAACCAGAACACGGCGAAAGGCATTTTGACTCTCATTTACTTCTATTTTTTCATCATTTATTATTTATAAAAATTAGATCCCGTGTTATTTCTGTCTCCATTCACACCAAAGCAATTACGAAAAAAGAAATTACGAGTAGGAAAGGAAGTAATTTTGAATCTATCGATAACCGTTTACCAAAGAATACTAGCAATGTTAATCTTAACGTTACATCAATGTGTTCTTTTATTTTTTCGGCTTTTACAGCTTTTGAATTTTAATTGTTTAAATTAAAATAAATTTTTATACCCTATATTTAGACCCGAGAACCAATATGGAATGAAGAATTTGTATTTCGCGTAGTACGCGATGACTGCATATTAACAGTGCAGGTTTTTGATGAAAGGCGTATTGTTAGTTTTATTTTGTATATTTTCGATGTTTTTGACAGTATTTTTATGCAATTCTCATGCAAAAATTAAATCTTTTTTTAACTTATTTTATTCCATTTAGTATAGAAGTTATTTCCAAAATATTTTTCCGATATTTATAGATGATAGTTCTGAAATTCAGCTTATCCAAGGTTTAACTTATGGTAGTGTTAATGTTTTACCGGTTATGTGCGATTATGTATGAGTATAATGAATGCATAAATTTTGATTGGTTGATAAAATCTGAGTTGATGTAGCTCTGTGGAACAAACCACAATGGTATCGCCATTAAGAGCTGCAAATGACTGATTCTATTTATTTAAATATTGGATTTTTATATCAACAATAAATCGTTTTTTGTTTTAGCGCTTAAGGATTCCTCAACTCATTTTCATTGACATTTTACAGACACGCGATAATTTCCTTGGAATGGTGCAAATTGACTTATCTCTGGTACGTATCCCGTATGAAGTGGTCGGAGTACCAGTTCCAGAAGCGTCATATATTCTGAATCCTCGTTCACATCGTTTTTATTCTTCAGTTCAAGGTATCATATGTCTTTCACTTTCATATATGACTAATTCTACACAGCCAGCTACGGAGATGATTTCTGCCAATGATGACAGCGATTGGGAGCAGTTGAGTACTAGCAGCTTAACCAATCGACAGGGTCCGACATCTCTTCCTGAAGGTAATATTTACAATATGATCGCGAAGTAGATTTTTTGTCAAGTTTTATTGTCATCTTGAAGTTAAGCTTTAATATTTTTGTTTCTTCCAAAGAATTCAAATACGAAAAGAGACGTTTTACAGGTTGGGAAGAACGACAAGATGCAAATGGTCGAACATTTTATGTCAATCACATATCGCGAACAACACAATGGATGCGACCTACTAGGTAAAATTTACCGTCTATTTTCTTGATGACTAATGTATAAAGAAATGATACATTTTGGGCTTTCTGTATTTTGATGAAATTAATGAAACAAATGGTATATATGTTGCTGGATTTGATGCAGGAGTCGTACCGATTGGTGACTGATCTACTTTACACTCAAGGCCTTCTATTTTATCACATTTGTCATGTTTTGCAAATAAATAATATATTTCATGTTCTAACTATTTGTATGGTATTTCTATAACTAAATTTGATTTTCTTACTCCTGATATCCTTGTAACATAAATAAAATTCCCTCTAGGAAACTCAAGTTCTCTGTATTTTGATGAAATTAATGAAATAAGCAAATGGTATGAAATAAAAATTTTGAATGAAGAGGGAAAACTTCTCTTGAATGAAATTAATGAAAGAAATTAATCTTAGAAGTGGCACGGAATGCGATTTGGATGAAACAGAGCAAGAAAATGCTTTGCGCAGAAATTACGAAAGTCGTTGGCAAGGCTCTAGCGAAGAACATGTTGAGGACAATATTGCTAATGTTAATATTTAAATTTGATGGGCGCTGTCCTCATTTTCAATGGTGGTTGTTTTTTTTGAACTTTCGATGTTTGGCTGTAGTTTCCAATGGCATTTCAGTACAGTGAATGAGTATTTTGACTTTCTAAAATATGAAATAAGATTTGCACTCCAAACTAGGTCTTTTTGCTGTTCCAATTAAATTTCGTTTTTTACTATCCATTATTCTTTTTAAATTGCAAAGATTTCTGTTACTCCCAAGATTTTAAAATTCTAAGCTTGTTCAGTTAGAAGCTGGTTTGCGGACGAAATTTGAATCTGGCGGTCGTGTTGATCCAAATGACGGTCGCGGATTACTACCGCAAGGTTGGGATATGCAAGTGGCACCAAATGGACGAACATTTTTCATTGATCACATACATAAAACAACAACTTGGATTGATCCAAGAGATGGTCAGGCTTCAGACACTTATTTAAAAGGTAAAAAGACAAAAAATTGATGTCACTTGTGCTTCTCGAAACTTCTCGAACTTTCTTTGTGGGAGGAAATTCAAAAAATTTAATAAAAAAATAATATGGAAGAATTTGAAAATATTTAATTTTATGCAGAATATAGTAAAAAATGCGATGTATTTGTTATTTATAGAAGTGAGGAGCGATGAACTAGGCGAATTGCCTGCTGGTTGGGAAAAGCGGGTTCATGCTGATGGTAGAATATTTTACATTGACCACAACACTCGCCGAACACAATGGGAAGATCCGAGATTTGAGAATACGAATATTGCTGGTCCAGCTGTTCCATATTCACGTGATTATAAATGTAAATATGAATATCTGAGGTCACATCTCCCGAAATCACCTACAAATATGAAATGTGAAATTACTGTGCGACGGATTCAATTGTTCGAAGATTCTTATAGGTATTCCTTTTCTTCAATAATTCGTGCTGTTGAGGGAACTAGGAATAGGTTTTTTTTTTTTTTTTTTTTCTATCTTTCCAAGCATCTAATTCAATTCATCGAGAAATTAGGTGATTTAATAATACATTTTTTTTAACCAAAAAATTTTAAACTAATTTTTCAAAATATTAAACAATTTGCGTAACAGATAGTAAAATAGGGATGTGAAATCTTCTGCACCAATTAGTATTCGATCTTAATGAACTGTAATCTGATTTGTCTTTCTTTTTTTCAAGAAAAATATTTCATTTATAGCGATATAATCAAATAAGGAAATTGTTTAAGTGACAAGCTGAAAATGTTGGTTTGGCGCCAGTTTTGGAATTTTTAAATTCATTCATGACAGTGCGTTTATTTCAGACAGATAATGCAATTATCACCTACCGTTTTACGTGCTAAACTTTGGATTGAATTTGAGAATGAGACAGGTTTGGATTACGGTGGCGTAGCTCGCGAATGGTTTTATTTACTTTCTCATGATATTTTCAGCCCTTATTATGGTCTCTTTGAATATTCGGCAACGTATGTCATATGTCACGCATATTTCTAGAAACGCAACTTTGATTTCTAAAGTCTAGGCAAGGTAGCAATGAAGATCATCGTCACTTTAAGCATTAGTAT
Source organism: Onchocerca lupi (assembly GCA_028564675.1). Lineage (NCBI taxonomy): Eukaryota > Metazoa > Nematoda > Chromadorea > Rhabditida > Onchocercidae > Onchocerca > Onchocerca lupi. Next base: position 32,311 of record JAOVVO010000288.1, read on the forward strand.
CAGGTTTGACCAGCAAGAAACTGATGTGAGATATAGAAGCATATCTCAGAAATTAATGAACATATGTGTTTGGAATTTTGCACGTTGCAACGGCATGCATGAGAGAAATAGAATAGGATGGAGGAGATAGGATTTTTATTCTATTGCTTTTCAATGCGAATTTCGAAAATTTGATTTCGTCTCATTTTTACGACAAATTCTGTATTTTACTGTCTAAAACTAACTCATATATTATCATTTCAGAGATAATTATACTTTACAAATAAATCCACATTCAGAAACCTGTAATCCGGAACACTTATCTTATTTCCACTTCATTGGTCGTGTTATTGGTATTGCTATTTATCACGGGAAATTGCTTGATGGTAAAACTTTCTACATGAAGGAGAGCTGTGTGCTATGATTAATTGTACTTTTGTTATTGGTTTTGCACTTTACATAAACTCTTTTTTTGCAGCATTTTTTATTCGACCATTTTATAAGATGATGCTGGGTAAGCCAATCACATTGAATGATATGGAATCTGTGGATAATGAGTATTTCAATTCCTTAATCTATATCAAAGATAATAATCCGGAAGATTTGGATTTACATTTTGCAGTAGATGAGGATGTTTTCGGACAGGTAAACACAACTACCTGTTTCAATATGAAAATTGTGTTTACTTCATGTTTCAATATACTTTATAAATTTTTTTTCTTTTTAAAGTTTTATTTTTCAAAATTATCATCTGGAGTATTTATGCTTACGCTACTTGTCTTACCCTTTTTTTCAAGACAATAGTTCGGAAAATTCTCCTTTTGTGTTCTTTCTCATATTTTCAAACTTCCTTATGACATGTTTGTGATGTATCTTAGTCAAGGTCAGATGAAAGAAATTTTAGATGAAAAGTGTAGAACTTCGAGATGGAGGAGCGGAAGAGAAAGTAACAGATGCTAATAAAGATGAGTATATCGACTTAATTATTAAGTGGCGATTTGTTAGTCGTGTTGAAGAGCAAATGAAAGCACTAATGAAAGGAGTTCACGAGCTGATACCATCAAATTTGCTATCAATTTTCGACCCGAATGAGCTTGAATTGCTTGTGTGCGGTTTGCAGAAAATTGACGTTAAAGACTGGAAGGATAATACTCTATACAAAGGTGGCTACTCTCCAAGTCATCCGGTGATTTCTTCATAATTTTTGGAAATATTCTTTCAATATCTAAAAGTTTCTTAAAAAGAGGCGTGAATTATGCTCTACTATAAAGAAAATTATGATAAAATTACTTTCTTGTATCTAGAAATATTCAAATCTTCGTTAATAATTTAAACGTTAGGAATTTAATTAGGTATTTTGCTGCCCAAAGGCATTCATAAGATTTCAGGTAATTCAAAATTTCTGGAAGTGCTTGCTTGCATTTAACAACGAAATGCGTGCAAGGTTACTGCAATTTGTTACGGGTACTTCTCGTGTTCCAATGAATGGCTTTCGCGAATTATATGGCTCAAATGGACCTCAAAAATTTACAATTGAACGCTGGGGCAATACAGACATGCTACCGCGAGCACATACATGGTATGCTACTGTTTTCTCGTCACTGACTGAGAGAACAGTTCTCATAAATTTTCTGAAATAGTCCATTATGGTTTCAGTTTTTATGGACTATACTGTTTCGATTTACGATTTTCTTTTCCATCGATTTTCCTAATTTTTTTGCTGTTTCTTTCCAGTTTTAATCGAATCGATTTACCACCATATACGAATTTTCATCAAATGAAGGAACGATTAACAACGGCAATTGAAAACTCAGAAATCTTTTCCGGCGTTGACTGATCTCACTTCTCCATGGATAATCTTCGTGTATTCAGTTAAATAACATATCATAAATTGTCACGAAATTTATTGACTAGAAATGATCATTCAAATTCATTCTGAAAGAATGAACAACTTTAACTAGATCTAAAGATGCCATGAATTGAAAAGACACATTTTGCTGAGCCTGACTTAATTTATTTTTAATCCTTTTTTTTCGTGAGAAATTACCTACCTTCAGCATCTTGTTCTCATTGTTGAGAAAGCACACATTAAATTCATTTTTTAAATATCCACTCATCACAAGTTTCCATTTCTTTTCATTACATACGTATGCCAAAAATCTTGTTTTTATCCTCTCTAGTTTAATAGGGCAATAGTTCTACCTTGAAAACTATCCAATAGATCTGAAGAACCTTCATCGTCTTTTCGAGCCACCCTTTTTGTCTGTTTTTTTAGTGGGCTTTCATGCCAATTTTATGGTCCATTTTACCTTTTACAGTGTAATATTTTTTTTTTTTTTTAAATTCAACTACGACTGCTGCTGTTTTCCGAACTACGTAGATTTTATAGGCCCATGATGTGAATGAATTCCTTATTGGGTTTCGAAAATCCTAACGGGTATGTTTCCATTTCTCTAGGATATTTTATTATTATTCAAAGGTTTCTTAGTCTTTTTCTATTATTCTCTGAATTCATGTAATTTTCCATTCCCCTCCATTTCTTATAGTTTGATGTATATAGTATATTTGTCAACATATGTGATATGATATGTACACGTACATCGTCACAGCTGTTTAAAGAGATTGATTATACGGATTTTTTATGAACAAATTCGTAATTTTTCACTTTTTTAATTAAAAACTTGGATTGATTCAATGGAACTCATATAAATGAGGTGCTCAAGTCAGAAATACTCACTACATAAGCCTTCAGGCTGTTCTTTTATTTCTGTGTTATTTCTAACGTCAGCACTTTCAAACGTACTACAAAATGCATAATTAAATAAAAATGGAGATGCAATGAAGTTTCACGATATACGAGCATACGAACAACATTAAAATTATTAATGAAAGTTTAAGTCAATTCGCATGATACACTGGACATAGTTAAAGAGTCTGTAAATAAAACGGAACTTTTGACCTCTTTGTCTCTAGCCACCTTATTGTGTTGAATTTATACTTTTATTTTTCTTTTTACTGTTGAATTAGTTTCAAAAATGTTTTAGAAAAATGCCTATAACAAAAGAGATGGAATACAGTATGGAACGCCATTTTTTATGCTATGCGATAAGGTAGACATAATAAGCTCCCGAACTGTATCAACTATATTCTATTCGTCGCCAGAATTTTCAAGAACTAAGAAAAAATGCTGATTAAAATCTAATATTATGAGCTAAATCCTTCATAAAATTCAATCGGGATCTAACAGCAAAAACAAGTCCAATTTTTTTTCCTCTAAACTGGAGATACTTCAAATTTATTTAAAACTAATAGAAATGGTTAAATCTTTGTCTTTCATTTAGCAAAAAAAAAAAAAAGAAAAAAAAAACAAATACTTTTTTATAAAATGAAATTGTTAAAATTAAGCTAGCAATGACATTTCATCAATATATTACGATGTGACAACTAAATTATTAGACAAAATGAAATACAATTCTACAGAACATAATGCATAGTGACGACAACAATTACTGCTATTGCACTGTTATTATAATTCGTCATGTGGTAGATCAACCAAATCTTCTCCATGATTCGTTGCTTCAGAACCAACGAACAGATCCGATTCGTTTACTATTTCATCGATAGATAAGCGTCCATCACTATCTTTGTCTGCTTTCGACATTAAATGTTCTGCTTCCTAAATAAGAAGATGTTAACGCTCATGAATCAATGTTAAATAGGGAATACCTACAAAGTCGTAATATATTTAAATAAGTTATACTCTTTTGTCCACATCTTGAAATACACTTGAAATGAACACTTTCTTTCGAATAAAACTCACATAACCTTAGATAGTAAATTATTTCTTTCATCAGAAATTCACAATTTTATATTTCATTAAAACTGATTAGATAATTTGTTTGAACTCATGTTTCATAATCTAAATTTGGACGAATATGTTAAAAGTTATGGTACATACTTCAGCTGCGGTGGTTTCCAAATTCATAATAAGCCAAGAAGCAATTTCTGGACCCTCAAGAACACCATTTCCATCTTTGTCATAATCATGTTCAAAACGATTTTTTTCCACCGTATGCCAGTCTGATTTCTGATCTCCCGCTAAATCATCCAGAAATTCATCCAGTGTAATTTTCCCATCATGATTTTTATCTTTCTCTTTCATTGTGACCTTAAAATTTCATAACTGCAAAACCAAAGCTGCAAATGTCGCGATGATTTGGGATGAAGGACCATTACTTCTTAAATCCCTGCTTCTGATAATTTGCCTGATATAAATAACGCAATAAGCACAGCTTCCAGGCTGACAGACCACGTTAGATTAAAGTTCGCATTAGTATCAATCGTTCGGTGCAATAGACGTATGAATGACATGATTTCATGCTAAATATTGTTTTGCATATGGAATTTTGGAAAAAATTTTCTAGATGTCTGCAATGTTACCTCAATTAAAGCAGCATGCATGTGTGGAAAAGATTCCGGATTTTGAAAAGCATGAAATTCTGTATTCGACAACTTTCCATCCTTATCTTGGTCTGCCACGAAGAAAAATTTTTTGTCATCCTCCAATAAACGCTTGTCATCTGCATCCATAATCTGAAGGTCAAAAATGCATTTTGGCTTCAATATTTTCTTCGTCATAGATAACATAAAAATTATCTACGACAGGCTATTAAAGTCGAGAAATTAATCGGAGGAGTTCTTGATGATCACGGTAAGTGAACTCAGACAGATAAGCCAGTCTCTAATTGGCGAAATAATAATTGCTGTCTCACTAATGAACCATGAAGTTACTGTTCACAAAAAAGAAAAAAAAAAAACGAAAAAAAAGAGAACTATTTGATCGGTTCTTAAAGAAATAAAATACGAAAATTAGAGAACTGTCCTGAGTTTTAGTATGATAAATGAAAGAATAGTTGGATAAAATAATAATATAATAATATTAAGAGTAATTTCGTGAGAAGTGGACTTCAGTGTTTAAATAATTAAACAGTGTTCAAATAATTAAAAATTCTTTTGTATCCACTCCCAGAATTTTTTAAAATACAAATAAATTGACTACACTTACAATTTCAACATCTCAACATGTAAAACAATACTTTTGAGTCTAAAAACCAGAAAGTCAAACTTCAACGGAAATAAAATTTAATACATTTCCAATTCTCTAATATGTTGATCCAATTATAGCGTATCGAAAAAATGATATGAAAAAAATCTGTAGACTGATGAAGAGTTTAAATAATCGCTATTAGCATCTATTTAAAAAATATTCTTTCGGACGTAAATTTTTCTCGAGGATTCCTTTAAATTGATCAAAAATTTCCAAAAAATTAACAAAAGTTAACTTCATTCGCTGGATCGATATCGCCAAACGATTCCTGCACATATTCATCCCATGTTACAAAACTGTCTTGATTTGTATCCATCTCTCGGAATCGATCATTTGATTCCTCCAAATCCAATGCAATCATGTTCCTAAAACAAACTATATAAGTAACGAATTTCTTCAGAGAGATTTCTTACTACATTACATTTTCATCCTTAGTTATTTTCAAAAAATAAAGAATTAGCAAATAAATTAGTCAAAAAATTGCCAAAAATCAAAAAAAACTGTAAGCATTCTAAAAATTCTGGAATATGTAATCGGAAAAAGACACATACTGTTTAATCACTTTCTCTAACTCTTCACGAGTTACATATCCATCACCATTTTTGTCCATTTTTTCAGCTAAAATTGCCAGTCGTCGTTTTGCTTCTTCAGGACTCAAATCATCGAACATTTCCGCTTCTTTTCGGGAGCCTAAACAGATAAAAAAGAGAAGTAGAAAAATCTATTGAACTTTATCATTTGCTTACCGATACAAAAATCTAATCACTCGGAAGAAAAAAATGACGGATTTATATCATATTATAAATCACAGTTTCTTACATCGAACTCGCAAACGAACACTTATATGCTGCATTTATGAAGCAGGACACTATATTAAATTGATGACTTGAACTCTCTGAAGAGAATATGTACTAATATAAATTTTAGAATGGGCTTTTATAGAATTGAATGACAGTATAATCAACCCACAAATTAAAAATCATTTCATCTATAATAAATATATGAGATAATGATTTACAAATGAACGAGATATTATCTATGCATGTTCGATTCACGCAAGATGAACGATGAAATTTGTGGATATATATACCTATAAAAACTTCATGATCAGCATGGACGTTATGCTGATCGCCTTCAGCACCATGTTCCTTCTTGAATTTCCCACTGAAACCATGCTCCACATGTTCTTGATCTGATTTCACAATAGGCAATAATAATAGTGACAAGAGACAAGTATACGAAAATCCTAAACTGTTGCCATAAAATGGCTGCATTCACCTGAAATCTTTACACGTCTGTGAAATAAGAATCAAAAGCTTCGCTTTAGAAAGAAGCTTTTTTCTTTCTTTTACAAATTTCTCAATGGTTACATGCAGTGACAATTATCTTAGTTTAATGTTATATATCAAACCATCAAATTGTCCTCGCAACTTCAAATCTTCGGTAATTATATGAAAAATCACCCAAAACTACCACAAATAAAAGTCCCAGTAGTTTAAAAATCGAAATTACCATTAGATGAATTATTCCATCTAATTTATATCTAGGGATTATTTAAATATCCTTATAAAGAAAGAGATCACTTGCTTTACCGAAAAAGAGATCAAAATATGACTACGGTAGACAATAAATAGCTCAAATCCACCGGGAAACGAAGAAGGATACACACAAAAGAGACTGGATGAAACCAACATCTAAATTATAAATTCGTAAAATGGCTGAAAGACGCTCCCTATTTTAGGGTGGGATTAGTTTGTCTTCACTTTAATTAGCATTTGCTTTCGAATGAATGTAAAGTGAGTGTGAATGTGCCATCAATGAAATCATCTCTTGTTTGCAGTGGTATTCTTGTAGCCGCCCTAAAACGTACTGCAAAATGCAAATTGTATTTTGTCTCTCTGAACAGCAATATCAATCCGATTCCAGCATGTTTTACACATAAGAATAAATTGAAGCCGGAAGAAACCAACAATTAGTGCAACTAAAACCCAATTTTTAATAGAAGTCCAAGCAATTTTCAACATATATTAAAGAATCTCCAAAGATAATTCAATTTAAATTATAAATGCTAGGAGAAGTACTTTCTGCTTTTAACACAACCAGTCAAAGTTTTTACATATTCTTCAGGAATATTATCAAAATTTGTAAGACTTAAACAAAATTGATTTCACTTGAGTTTATTAGCCGACACCCAAATATTAATAATAAGCATACGTGAAGTCATGAACAACATCGCAGTTAACGTTCTTGAGAGTGTTCATCAGCTCACAAAAACATCTTTCGAAACAAGTTCATGTAGGTTAGAAAATCCATAAGAAACGGTCCTAGTGTTGCCACCGTAAAATACAAGGCACAGTTGGGGCTGCCAAAATTAAGTCCTATGATAACAAAAATAGTGGACAATTCATAAAAATGAGAATAAACAAACAGCAGCAAAAAATATGGATATACGTTTTATTTATAAACGTTCTAGTTTTTAGTAGGAATCATCTGCTAAAAATTAAAATCCTTATAAATAAGAGTAATGATAAAATCAAATGCAAGATTCCTTGATCGGACTGTGATCACTCTTTCCGTCATTTCAATACCAATCAAAAAGACATCGATAAAAAGCTTCTTTTGGAATCCAGTGATAGATCAAACAATTCCCAAAATCAGTCGCTAGATCTCTTAATTGCCTTAGTTAAATAGAAGTATAATAATTTGTTTAGAAGCATTTTTAGTGCTAAGAATAAACTACATAGTTCGATATCCAGCAAATCAAAAACTCATTAGCATCATGTAAAAGCTGCTCAATTTTGATTAATGTCAGACTGAGAAAAAAAGTTTATTCAAAGAAATAGAGAGGCAAACAGATATAAGACTCTATTAAGAAGTTTGAATGCTTATATTTTCAATTTAATTTATAGAAATAACTCAGAACTGTCTATTATTTTACTCGCTCTCAAAGATAATGAGAGAAGAATATCAAGCTGCAGCAACATATCGTATTTTATCACCAGTTCGAACCAGTATTTCGTCTTTCACCAAATTGTTGATCGCCTCATCAAACAATTCTCTTGTAAAAGACTGAAAAACGATTTTAACTGATAAGCTAGCGGGTCATAAAATTTAAAGCAATATTGATAGAATACAAACCTAAACATTTTAAAAGCAATTTTTTAATAATCAGTTGGAAGGAGCCAATCATGCTTTAAATATTTAATTTGATAAATTTTGAATATATTTCTTTTAAGATAGGCACAACCATTTATTAATCAATTTTTAAAATTCTTCATCCTTAAAATTGCAAAAAATTGTCTTCAGATCTAATAATTCAAAAATCATAAAAAATCATGCAAAACTCTGAAAATTTACTAGATCGTTTTGACGCAACTGCTGCATTAATTTCTTTAGAGAGACCAAAATTCCATGCCGCTGTGAAAGTTCACTACGTATTGCTTCAGCCAATTGATCGATGACCTCTCTGCTTGTTGTACTGATTCCAGCAGCTAAAATGTTGATATCAACTCGACCGGTAGATGGGTCTACCGCTGACTGTTTCAGCGCTTCGCGATATAAACTGAAATATGACAAAGTTGAAAAAGCTGAATTTGAAAGTTTGTATTTGGATCTAAACCAAAAAATTTGCTTTTAAAATCAAAAACAATTTAGAATTCACTGTTTGCAATCTGAAGTCAAATTAAGCTGCATTCAATAAAAACTAAATAAAGCAAGCATTCTTGATAAACTTGTTATAATAATATAAAAAATTCTCCTGCCTATATGCATCTTCAACATCTTGTACTGACACCGTTTTACTCAGCCTGATTTTAGCATGTGCTTCGGCCAGACGGATTAACGACTCCAGTTGCCGAGGATAAGCGGAAACCTACAAATTACAATAAGTCAACATCAGTCTTTCAGTGACCCAATAAAACAGTGAATCATTTTTCAAAAACTCGAATTGAATCGATAAAGCACATTGTTACAAGAAAATTCAAATTATTTCACTTGTCCAAAACCAGATCCAGTTTTCCGCATTTGAAGATATTTATCAATAAGGCGTTGCGAAGATGCTTCATCTAGCAGTGGATTAACACAAGACCGAGCATATCCGATATAATCACGCAAAAGGGCCAAATCCAGCAGTTCAGAATCTGTAATGCTCAAATATAATTTGCATATTTACTTTTGAAATTTCACGAACTGTATTCCACTTAATAATATAAACTAATGTTAAATTTATGAAAAATTCATGCAACTATAACTCTTCTTCATACATCTATGAAGAAACGAATTTTTCATATGGTTAAAATTTTAATGATCAATATTCGCTACGTAGCTACATAAAAAAACTCAAGCAGTAAATTCGGTTACAAACGTACCATCGTCATTAGTTTCTTTATAATACAATGAAACCAAATGATTAGCAAGACGTCGATCATATAATTCATTTTGAGAATCAACCAAAAGAAAAATTAAATCGAATCTGAAAACACTTCAGCAATATGATATTCAAATTCCAGAAATGAAACTTTAATAAATATACAAATTTCTACAGGCGAAATCTTGAAAGCAAATACTGACCTGGACAGCAAAGTATGAGGTAGTTGAATATTATCAACGATGGTCTTATTTCGATTCCACTGCGAGTCTACAGGATTTGCTGCAGCCAAAATTGAAGTCCGTGCATTTAACTGACAAATAATTCCAGCTTTTGCTATTGAAAGCGTTTGTTGCTCCATTACCTAAAATATTTATCTTACATCGAATTATACTACTAAAATGTTGATATCAATGAATGACTTAATAACTTATTAATCAATTTTTGGTACTTGCAGTTCTTGATTTAAATACCTATTTAAATACATTTCTTATCTTTAAAAATCACTTTATTTAGAAATTTTAAAATAATTCAATAAAATGGCATCTTCATGATTGACAGTTGGCGAATAGTAAGTGTAATCAACAACTGATAATAAATTATTAAATCAACTATGGTAATTGCAACTTGAAAATGGCTGGATAAAACAGGAAGCAAAAGAACAGAAAGTGCATAAAATTATTCCAGTAATTCTTAGAGCTGACCGAGTCTTCATAAAACAAACTATTTGACCGATTTTGCTTTAACTTACTTCATGTAAAACTGAGCGCGTACTATCGTTCATTTTATCAAATTCGTCAATACAACATACTCCATTGTCTGCCAAAACAAGTGCACCTAAAATAAAATTTCAATCGATTTCGTTTTTTACATCCTCCTTTGCTATTTTAATCAGTTAATGTACCAGTTTGCAACACGAGATAACGAGTGTCTGGATCACGGGTAACAGAGGCTGTCAATCCAACTGCAGAAGATCCCTTTCCTGATGTATATTGCGCACGCGGCACAAGTCGATACACATACTGAAATTTTCATTTTTGTTTTATCATAGCTGCACACAAATATTTGCAAGAAATACCAACTTCGTTCAGACATTATTTATCAAGCTTCTACACTTTTTAAAAGTAATGAATTTTTTAAGTTAGTTTCAGTTTCCCTTCTTGATTTAATATTTCATGCATTACTTTAAGTGCGAAAAATGCATTTCGAAGAAAAAAACGCAAAGCATTCATGAGTTAAGAAAAATTATTAAAAATAAAAAGCTTAACTCTCGGTCTGCACAAATCAGCATATAAACTTACTTGTAGAAGCTGACTTTTGCTGGTACCAGGATCTCCGCAGAGCAATATATTTATTTCGCTTCGTAGTTTGATTTTGTTACCTGTTCTATCTTCCTTGCTGGTGCCACCGAACAATAAACAGAGGATGCCTCGCTTAATATCCTCATGACCGTAGATCGAAGGAGCTCAAAACAATGCCATTAAAAAGTTTTACAACAAACTTTTTCATAAAGCTATCTTATGAGTAGTAACACTAAAATATTTCATCATAAAAACCATTATTTTGCTTTTTAAATAAAAAGTCCCGAATTTTTCCAGAAAATATTACTTGGAAAGAGAGGAACAGAAACTTTTGATGACATGGTCTTCATAATTATTTAATATTTTGTACATTAATAATAAAATACAAATCGGATCGTGATAAATGATAAAAAAAATCTGAAGACTTTATTAATTTAAGAAAAATATCGACATAAGAAGCATAAAAGACATATTAACATTCTAAATGAGAGTTTTTCTTACCCACAGCATTTGTCAATCGATTAACAATATCGGCTCTTTTCGCCAAATTCACGATCATAGAAACTCTTTCATGCGTCAAATGAGTTCTCAAAAAAAATTCAGAAATAAGATTTAAATGGCAATGAACCAAGAAGCTTTTCAAACTTTTTGATAAACAATGAATAACATTCAGATTATAATCATGAAATTTAGCTACTATATCTTCCTTTGAATTTTTCAAAAATGATGTGCTTACCCATCATCGATTTGATGTAAGCGACTCTGATCAGTTTTTCGAAAGTGTAACACATCGATACTGGTACGATAAACGGAATTAACATTTCGCATGCGTGGATTTACGCGTGCTGGTATGGCACGGTAAATGCCCGTTACAGCTACACGATCACCGGGTTGAACACGTTCCACCATGTCCCCGTGCGCAAGCAATGTTACAGTATGTGGTGTCTGGCCAGCAGGCATATCATCTAGAAAAAAAAACAAATTTTTAAAATTAAATTTTAAGTAGAATGAAAAATCAAATTATAACACGAAAATTGTTCGGTCAATCAGTAAATCTCTTCTGAGAAAATGGAACAGAATCCATTTCAAAAAAGTTTCTCCACAACAGGATTCAAATACTCCATTGAGTCCAACCATCAGCTTAAAAGTCTATTATACATTCATGAATTTTAATACCGCAACATACCTGGAGATTCTTGCAGTTTAATTATTTGTTTATCCATAAAAAGAGAACGATTATGGACAAGCTGGAAAGAATATTTGGACTGACAGTTTTGACATATAGCTGGTTCTTCAATTCGGCCACGGTCTACTTCAACATCAGCCTAAAATACTCCTTTTCACAAAAAGTCAAAGAAAAAGTATAATTTTTTAAGCATGAAAATTTTTTGCTTTTTTACTTAAGACTTAAAAATGTGACTGAATATTTCTTATACTTTGCGCACTATCAAAAAGATAATAGAAGCTTTTAAGCAGTCTTAATTTTAATGACAATTTAAATAGAAATTACCGGAAAATTGCAAACACTGCACTGGAAATATGCTTGTCTCATTTCAGGAATCAGTGGTGAAGTTCGTACAACCATACCGCTAACAGTGATTAATTGATCGATATCCTGTGGATTCAATGCACGCATGTTACGCGTTTTCTGTGCATTAAATGGCCGAACTTCAATCGGAGCATACAATACCTTTTGATATTTCTCGGAAAAAATTTCGTTTATCGTCAGATCAAGATATGGTATAATGTCCTTAAATACAGAAATATTTTATAAATTTAAGGAAATCAAATATGAAAGAAGTTTCGGAAATACAAAATCGATAAACCAAAAGTGATGATGTTATCAGCAATATAGATTACCATCTGATAAGAGAAAATAATGTTAAAACCATTATTTCACACTATGACAGTCTCTGCATTTAGATTTATTGATATTCACTATTATTTATTTACAACAACGAACTTATTTCAGTAGAAAAAGCAGTAAATAAACAGTAAATGCAAAACTTACCGATGGATAACAAACAATTTTTCGATACAACGCTTCATCGAATAACCTGACATGTTGCAAATTCAAATTAAAAGCAATATTCTCAGACTGATCAATTTCATACAAGCGCTCCAAATAGTATGGCCGTTCCAAATCAATTTCTGAAAATAAGTTAATTTTGGGCCTTACTTTAAGCATTTGTAAATGTTGCATTGTTATTTGGTCAAGCCACGTATTTTCAGTCAATGCTGGAAATGCCATTATCGTACTGTAGAGTCAAAAAACTATAAAAATAAAGGATTCTTCGATAACCAATTCCGACAAGAATTACTGTTATTACTATTTGTATCATCAATACTATGGATAAAAAAAATTCCACATTATTCACATAAATCAATGAATCTGATCCTTTCCACATTATTCACATAAATCAATGAATCTGATCCTTTTCTTATCAGTAACAGAATTATCGCTAGTATTATTTTGGAATCATTTCACCTACCCATCCGCACATTCGATGGAAGTGTCAGCATATTTTCATCATCAGAAACACTTGTCGGTCTAAATTCATAGACGAAAGTGCGAAATGCGCGCCGTATATCAAAAACACAGATACGTGTTCCCCAAATATAGAGCTTTGGGCCAGGTTCCAAACCATCTGAGAGATCGTCCTGAAGAGAAAAGTTCTACTAGCTTTAGAAAAAAAAAAAGAAGAAAAGCATTGTAGAACATGATCATTTTTTTCGTAATATTTTGAAACCAACTTCCATATTGTCGATGCAAATTGTACGATGTTGAGATGGGGCACAGTTAATATCGGGTCGCATGTGTCGCACTGTCCGCTGCCATGACATTGTACTGCCCACTTGACTTGATGTATCCAGATCAGAGCCATAATGAAGTACACTTGATTCTAAAAACAGGAAAAAAGTTGTTATGTATCTGTGATACACTTTCCGGAAAATATTCAGACGCATGAATGCTAGACAATGAAAGTATCTGCTGGATGATCTATTGAATAAGCAATGTGTATTCCACTGTTTAAATTGTGACTACTTTGCTAAGCGCTTTCACTTAGCTAAATTCTAGAAAGTCCCACTATACTCATAAACAACATAGTCAAATGTAAAATGAAATATCATTCTATGCTATATGCATTCTTTATGAGACAGCAGCATCACTGATAACTATCAATAATAAGTTTCAGGAACAAGAATAAAGTTCTTTTTTTGAACCAATCTATGTAAATTAGTTCTAATTCATGCAGAATAACTTCCTTAAATCCGATTAATTCCAGTCATATTAACGGAAATGATAAAAGTTAGACCGATAAACAATATCAAAAACTATTATTTACCGGTTAACTGCGATCGTGCTGGTGAATGGCGCTCATTTTGATCATGCTGAATTGCTTCTTGTTCTGTATTTTGGGTATTTCCATCTTCTATTATCAATATAAGATCATGTTTTAATTATAAAATAACTAGCGTGGATAATTGCTGTATAAACGGAAGAATCCGTAGAATATAATCAATATGGACCTACTGAGAATTCCAATAAAAAGGAAAAAAAAGGAGGAGCAATAAGTAATAAAGCCAGTTTGAAGTTCGTTAAAATTTTTGACATTTAGGTACTAATGTTAATAGGAAGTTTGTTGCAAATATAATTTTATTCATTGTTTTTCTAAAAATTCTGTAAAATTACCTATTTCTTGCTCTTGTAATGATGACGGTTGTCGATATGAATTTCTACTTCGGGATTGTGAAGTTCTCGTCGAATTACTAGAAGCCTGAGAGGACATTTGATGTGAATTCGGAGGACTTCCCGAAGCGGTAGAAGAGAGACGATGGCGCGAAGAATGTGAATGGGACGAATTCCCAGACATTTCTAGAAGGAATGTCGATTTCTCTTTCTTCGTCTGTCTAAAAAAATTAAATTTTAGTTTAAACATCCGGCTCATTTATAGTCTAACTTAATTAATGAGTTCATAGTCCAGTCCCTCTAAATTAAATTATGGCCTGACGCACGCCAATGGTCTACTCCACATTTCCTTTTCCCGCTTGAAAAATATTTGAATTTCCATCTTGCAATCTTTGAGAGTGACAGTGAAATTCTACATCCCACTTATTGTGGAATCTTGACGGATCGTCGAATTGTTCATGATGGCAGGAAGGAGAAGGCAAATAAGGGGATATGGTATTTCCGGGTGATAAATTATGCCGAACTGATCTACTAAATAATGAATCGATCTGATATTGAGGGAAAATTTTCAAGTTGAATAAATGGAAATTGATTTAAATGCATCGGGTAAGAGATCAGGTAAGTCATCGGGTGACTCTTCATCTAACACATAATAAAATTAATTTTCAAAAAAATATTACATTGTATACGATTCATCCGTTCATCCCCAATGAATTTTCCCATTATATTATGAATAGTATTGCCACATAGGGTTATTGTCACTTCTTAGACGCAGCATAATTTTCTGTGCAAGGTCGGTGCTCTTCAAGTTTTGTCAACATCAAAAGGCTCAAATGTAAATAGAATGCATATCTCTAGTTTAGAATACCTATCTGACTTTTTACTGTTGTTTTTATTAGAGAATTATCTTGTTCTTTTCTCATGTATAAAACTTATGAAGGGAACGAATTCTTTTAATTGCATCGTTGAATTGTTTTAAAATATTAATATATTGTAACCAAAGATATGCGTTCTATTTGCTGTTAGTAGACGGAATTATCACCTGAGTCTTTTGGTGCTGACACAACTTCGAGAAAGAGTATTAACCTTTCTAAAAAATAATAAAAACTGGAAATCGTTTGGTAGAATGAGATATATAACTAAAACTTTCGCACTTATCAATAAATCATAGCACATTGGTTTGTAGATGGGATCGAGAAAAAAAAAGTCTGGTTTGAGGTCTAAGCGGTATCTCGAATTGTCATCCTAAAATGCGAAAGTTGTTTTTTTGCCTATCAAAATTAAGACAGTGATACGTGTTACATGATAATCACTACCATCTGTTCAATATTCATGACATCCCTAATCAGAAGTGAGCATTAAAGGAGCATGTTTTTACAACCAACATTTGGCATTATTCGTCTTTAAAATTGCAACTTTACTATTCTTCTTCAAAATTTTAACTTTGCCGGTAAAATTAATTATAGTCAATAATCCACTTTCTGTCATTTCTTTTCTCTAATTCGTTTTCCATTCGATTTTACTTTCTAATTAGTAACAAATGTGATATAATTTGTTGATTTTTTGGATTCCTGTCTGATACGTAATGATGTTGTAATTGCACTGTTAGTAAGTTTTTCCGTTTCTCCAAAGATTTAAATCTATTCTCTTATCAAATTTTTGTCAAAGGAAAAAAAGAGTACTTATCCTTATAAGATTCTAATATTTTAAGATTGGGAACATAAGTTTAATTAGATTAAAAATAACATTATTATGGTAAAATCTCGACAGAAGCATAATTTTCGGTTTTAGTGAAAAGAAACGAAATTTTTAAATAGTCGATATTTTTATTTTTGACATTTGTAACTTACTTTGTATTCTGCAGTTTTCTGCAGCATTTGCTTTGAATTCAAAAAAATAACTATACAAAAGTTATTTTTTTCTCTAGAAAATTACTCTAAATTCTTTCTACTCTTAAGTTCTTTTTTGTTTTTAGTTAAACTATTGATATGGCCCATAAATTGAATGATAATGAAATTTATTCCTTCAAAATGCTTAATATTTTCTTTACTCACAGTCATATCTTAGCTATCTAAAGTTTTCAATGAAGGAGCATCGATAAATGGATCGCAGTAAATTAAAATAAGTAAAAATTGTACGAAAGGAATTATTTAAAAAAAATTATGCTGGATAGTCATTTCCAACCATTTACAAAAATATTTGAACGAAAAAGCAGATCGATTTGACGCTTCATTTAATTTATCATATTGCCAAAAATGAAAGCAATTTGCCATGAGTATTTGATATTTTTTCAATAAATAATTACCAGTAATTCATCGCAGATATTTTTCGAACTTCTTTCTATGTATAAGTTTAGAAATTAATATAGCTAATGATAGCGCATATCATAAAAGGTAGGCTTCCAATTTGAGAAATCAGCTGAAGATAAATTAGCTGGAGATGATTTCTAAAAAGGAATCAAATTGGAAGTTTAGATCTAATGATGCGCGCTATCATCATCCATTTTAATAACCAGATTTATAAAGTAAAAGAAGTTTAGCATTTCCACCAACTAATAAGAAGATTTTAGAGTTGTTTGGTATGATTTTCATTAGGAAAGGTAACCTTTCGCTAGATTTCTCGTATTTTTAATAATAATTTTCAGTATTTTAAATTTCAGCAAAATGTTTAAAATTCTTGGTGTTCTGTGTAGCAAACGAACGATGGCAAAATAGCGCTGAATTAATCATTCTGAAAATACTGCTTTAAAATAGTTACATTAGAATAGAGAATACATATGATATAGATACCAGGCATTTTATTATCATTCGATCATTCTCCAATATGGTGAAAATTTTTCATAACTGGAAACTTCAAGTTATCCAGTTTATTAAATATAATTCTTACAAATGACGATTTACTGCAATTCGATCAATTAAGAACAAGAAAACTGAATTTGCAATTTCAATAAAAAAAGGTGCCGAAAGTTAAAACTAGACAAAAACTAATTTATTGTGAAGAAATCTAAGCTGCTTGTGAGTATTGTCAATATTGTAATTCAATGAACATATCATTTTCGTCAAATATGTTGCATTAATAATTGCTTGATGAAGGATCTAACTTTCAGATTGATTTCATGAAGCTCAATTTTCTCGTATAATTTATCAATCTATATATGCACCTGTGAGAAATGTTATTTTAATTTGAAATTCTATTTTTGAATTTAAGATGTCAAGAATTGTTAGGAACGCTTTTGATCAAGTCAAGAAACTATTGCTGTATAGATAGAGAGATTTTGTCAAAAGATAAGGAATTATTAAATTTTTTTCATCAAGAAATGTAATCGGTGAAGACTTTTTGATGGTCAGAAAATAAAGCTCATTTCTGAAAACCATAAATCTGTAATGGGACAAATACTTTCGTTGTTAAATTTTGAATTCCAGAAAAATTGCTGTTTTGCCATTACTTTTAGATCGAATAAAAAAAAAAAAGATTGATTCAGATATTTAAATTCTTTGAAGTTTGAGAAATCGCAATTGATAAATGGAATAACTGAATAAGCGTGCAGATTTTTTAATTTGTTTGAATTCATAGTAGTCTTGTGATTTCAACCATCTGTCGATAGGAAGAGGAATTATATAAAATTTTGGTTTCCTTTTCTCTGCAATTCTCCAACTTAAATATAAATAATTTGGCTCAAATTCCGGTAATTATGGCATTCTCGTTTCATCCACAACAGTTTTTAAGAATGCAACCATCAATGCAAACTTTAATCAAACTTTAACTTTGCAACTAGCATTGCCTTAACAGATTAACTACTCAAATATGAATGAATATATGAAATCAAATAAAACTTTTGTTTGCAGAAAAAAAAAAATTTCTGTGCGAAAATTTTCAGAAAATACAAGATTTGAAACGAACATTTGATGGACTACGATTCAGAGTTTGGCTTTAATAAACGATCGTTTGATCATATGGATTTGTCCGAATTTTTAATAAAAAGAACGAAAGAAGTTGTATTGGTCTTGCGGAAAAAAAAAGCAATTGCACATATACGAGAGGTAATTGTTGATCATTTTCTGTTTCTTTAATGACATAATTGAATTTGATCGAGGACCAGTGTTTTGAATTTGTATATTTACATGAAATTTCATTCAAATCGCATTTAATCATTTTAGAAATGTCTCCTTCCTGATCTAATCCATTCGTCTTCATACCAAAATCAGAATAAGGTGCTGAAATTCGTGATAAATAGTGATATAATTAAAAAAGAGTCGTTAAAAAATCTCAAATGGGAGCATTAACGAAGAGAATGAAATTCGAACATTTATGGAATTTCAGATCATTTAGTAATTCTGCAACTACAGACGTGAAAGAGCCTTTCTACAGAATAAAGTCTTCTTATTTTGTTCTCTGTAAGAATCATTCCGTTTCATACATTCATAACTCTGAGTTCTAAGCAGCATACGCATGATAGATGAAAATTAGAATTGTTAATTTTTTTTGCAATAATTTCTGTAAAATATTTAATATGTTATTTTCATAAAATTTAGGCAACTACTGATCTTTTACCTTCCCTATGCCCTATATTCTTAAGGTTTCAGATGCCTGCACAATGAAATTCTCGTGTCGTCTGATCAGTTGCTTCTGCATATAGACATCCAAAAATAAGCTGCTCATTATAATTTTAAAATCTTAGCAAAATTTCGAAATCAATTCTGTCAAAGGTCTAATTTTTGATATAATAATTGATGATGCAAATAAGAAAGTTCCAGATTTCCAATAAATCTTTGATATTACAAGCCAGGACAAGATTTATGCAAACTGCAAGAATTAACAACCAAGATATTTATAGTGACACTATTTGCATTTCATCACACTATGCACCGAGCCTCTCGAAACAGGCTTAATATGTTGGCCATCACTTTATCTTATTTATTAGAACATCGGTAATTTTGGCTACGATTCTAGAAACAAAAAAACTTCATGGGAGAAATATGTCTGTAAATGATGAATAAATAGCAATATTTATCCATGTAATTATACCCACTTCCGAATTAAATGATCAATAACTTTAAAATCTCCATGCTTTCAAAATGCGCATTTATTTCTATCAATATCGATTATCGGAATATCAAATAAGTTAGGACAAATAGATAGGGATTTTATTATAGGAATTCGATGCAGTCACATTGCTAGTCATGTATTATGAAATTTTCAATGATTTTAAACAGTCTCAAGTTTACAACACTTTTTTTGGAATCATGTTAGAGTCTCATGCCTCAAGCAGAACAACAAATCCTTGAAATTTTTGAAAAATTTCCGGTTAAAATTGAAAATACACAAGTTCCACTTTTAAAACAATATGCATAACAAGTCATTAAGGATACCAGTCACTGTTTGTTAAATTTTCAGGCACTTAGTTCTTCCTTCTGCACGCTGCGACGAAAATTCTCTGGCACTGGCCAGTCTTTTACCTAGTGATGCCTTGAGAATTCAGTGAAGAATTCAGTGCTTAAAATGAAGTCCATAACAATTAATATGATATGAAAAATATTTACAAACAAAAGGTAACAATAGCAAAAATATAGGAGTGAAAGCTAAGCTATATTATTTACTTCCACTATCCAATCTGAGCGCTCAAAACGAGATAAAAAATGGAAAGAACAAAATAACAATATAATATAATTATTTTGATTTGGAATCAAGAAGCCTCTTACCTATTTGCACTTCTTTTCTTTTTTGGATATTTCCATTCAAAAAAATTGGAGAACGCGGAGCGGCAGTAACAGCAGTCGATCTACTATGTATATATAAATTACGCAATAATTTAGTTATGCATAAACTAGTCGGTCATGCATGAGATATCGTTGCAATAACAAAAGAACTTACTGATGTACACATCAATACGAGATAAGCTGGAAGGGTGATGAAGTACATACAATCAATTAGTTAAACTATTCTTGCGAAACTTGTCCATATTTAAGACTAAACCCGTAAAATTTCAACAGTATAAAATAAACAATAGTTAGCCGAAACAGAAGAATATGACAGTCGTAGAAAGCTCATAGTTCCAATATCAACCATTTTTTCTGCGTAATTGAAAGCTTCTTTCCATTCAAAGGCTCGCGAATACGTACCTGAAATTTTATTAAGAAATAATAATTAAACCCGATCTAAAAAAATTATGCATAATATTCACATTCTTTAAAAAAAACATGCAATTCCATCCTGTCCTCGTTTGTCTAAAAAATATGAGAAAAGATCAAATTAATACGAAGAAATAAAAAATAAATAACCCGGTAATTCAATTTTCCTCTTGTTTGCTTTCGTCCTTCCATCAGATCTATGCTTTCATGAATGTGAACTTTTTCTTCCAAATCGACCAACTTGCAGTCGGCAGTAGCAATTAGTTTGTCACTCCTTAGAAAACCGCCTTTTTGATAAATCTGAAAAGAAGGAATTTTTTGACAGATCGGAAAATAAGTAGAAAAAAGCAAGAGCTATAAAATAAATTTTCTAATAATATGTTAAATCATCATCTTTATGGAAAGCCTACAAGAATATTTCTGTACCCATGATGAAAGAAAAATAGGAATGTTTTATTTCTTATTATTTTTGATATTCAAACTAATAAATGATTAATAATGTGATTTTCAAATAACCTCAAATTTCAAACAGTTCCTTTTAATGATTCTTTGTAACTGTTTGGTTTTCCGATTGATTGTCAGCAGAAATTTCTGATTGTATTCTAAAAATAACGAGACATAAAATACATAAATTAATAAATAAGGATTTGTAATGGAGAGGAAAAAAGGATAAAAAAAAAGCCGACAACACAATAAACTGCATCAAGGCTGCAAAAATGTATTGCAATAATAATAGATTTTCTCTTTTTCCTTTATTTCCTAATTGTTTTTGTCTTATTCTTTTTAAATTGTCTTTGTATTGTTTTTTCCCTCCTTTTGTCCCATTTCTCCGAAAATAGCAAACTATTCTCCCTCTCTGGTTATGAGCAAAGATTGGGAGTACATGAATAATTGCATAACAAAACATTTGGCAAGCTAGGATGAGATTTTTACTGCTAGCAATAATGATAACAGAATAAAATGAAAACTATAAAATTCTTAAAAAATAATGCGAAATCAGGAAGAGAAGATATTTTCCAACTATAACCTGAGTTCATATATTTTTCGCCAGTTGATAACAAATACATTCTACATTTATAAAGAGTATCACAATAATAAATCAATTCATAAATATTTCATTTTATTCTAGCTTACATTTCACGATAGAAAAGTAAATGACTATAGCAATTCATTTCTCAAAATTCGACGGTAGACATACATCGAAGTAGACAATATATAAAAAAGAAATACCTGGCGAATTCGTAGCAGATATAACTTTAGTTCTACCAGTTTGATGAGCGTCGTGGGGAAATGCAAAATTATATTTTACAAATAGATAACCATCAGACGATTTCCAACCTGGAATATTTTTCTTTCGACTTTTAATGAAATTTGCATATAATCATAAAAATCTGCTTTGAAAATATCGCGATGGTAATGCTTAAGAACTTACAAGTACAGCTGGTTCTTGAGCAATATTAGATACTTAGCATCACTTGATTTAAAAAAAAAAAAAAAAAAAAAAAAAAAACATAGGATTTTAATAGGAACCATAATATCACTCTATAAACAATATAACACTGTATAAGATAGAAACTGAACAAGAACCTGCTGGTAATTTTGCGTCGACTACTTTTATTATTGTTAATTCGATGTGATTTTCATCTACTTCCATACATACTTCTACCGAAGGTATGTTTCGAGTTTCATAACGAAATCTGGGAAAAAATAATACTAAATTGAAATTTGAAATAATTAGTGAAAACTTATAAAATTAGCAAACAATTTTTTGAGGAAAATCTTGAAATCGAGATAAATCAAATAAGGAATTTGGTATTTGCAAAAATTTCTTACTGTGGCACTACTGCACCCCTTTTGGCCAGTTCGCGTAAAAATATCAAATCTCTTTTCGAAATGGCAGACCAAGTTTCGAACATCTTTACTCGAGTTACATCACCCAACCTAAAAAGTGTAACAGAATGAGCAACATGACTTACTAGAAAATTTCTAATGATATACGAAAGTCCGTTATAGAAAACACAAAACGGTTAATATCAGTTAACATTAACTCAGCTTAAATTTATTCCTACTGATGAAAATAAATTATTCATAATTATGAACATTAACTTGCAAAATGTTAATTCAACTATGATAAAAGATAAACATTTGAAAAGAAAGATAAAAAAACTAACTGTGTAAATGCAAATCCATATTCTTCGCAAAGCTTTACCTGATAAATGAGATCCTTTTCCATTGTGGCAAATACTTCAATAGGTGTACCTGTGGTAAAAAAGTGATTTGCATTGAACATTTTCGTAAATCATACTCACATGAAAAACAAGGAAATAAATTAAAAGATAATTCAATCCACCTTTGATAGCAGCATCGAAACATGTGTGATGCTCCAATGATGGTTTAAGAGTCTTTGCAGAAGCTCGAACTTGCGGTGGCACAGGTGTTTTTTCAATATTGACAGGCAAACCATTCTTCGAAGCAGCAATCATTTTATCAAAACCCTAAAGATGAGAATTTAATTGAGCAACAGCTAAGAATTTATTAAGCAATAGCTAAAAATTTACTAAGGAATGTTCAGTTTTCATTTCACGTATTTCAAATCTCGCAACAACTTCGAAAATGTGTAGGACCTAGCCCCTAATGAGATTGGTATTAGAGATATACTTCGATGTTGTCAAGAAGAACAATTATTTCTAATTTACAAGTTCTAAGCTAGAATGTGAAAGACACCTTTGCAGCAAGCAAAAACTTTTTGGCAGTAATCATGTCACCCTTTTTCTTTGCAGCAATAGCAGCTTGCTTGAACTGCAGTTGTCGTTTGAGCAGAAAATCAAGCTGTTGCTTTTGACGTGATTGTCTTCCTGATATTGACGGTTCAGGTGCAGCAAATGGACCCATTTCAGGTAGTGGCCTTCGATGCGACATCACTATTCCATCTCAAATTTCATTTAAAACTGTGTTTGTCTAATAAACACTATGTCTGTCATTACAAAAATAATCGAAACTAAATCGCATGGATTCAAAGAAAAAATGCAAGAAAATTACTTGTGTTAGTAGCGGCCATGTTCCCTAAAAGAGGAAGAGGTGGATATCCAGGAGGACATGGCAGTTGACTTGTATCGACTGGTTTATTTGAATGATATGCTTTAATTGCATCTTCATATTGCTTTAAAATACGAGCATTCATTCTACAAGTATAGTTAGAAGTGAATTAATTAGAGACAAAACAATAGTAGAAAGAACAATAACTGCCCCTTTACATATTATTTATAGAAAACACATTTCCTGACAGGGATTGTCGATAAGAATAAATGCTACAACAGTCTATATCAAAAAGACATGAAAAAATCAGTTTAACCAGAATTCATGAGAAATATACCTGTATTTTCGATTGTCGTTTTCTATTTGATTTTGGTCGCATAAAGTTTTATATTTCTGCACACGTTGTTGC
This sequence comes from Onchocerca lupi, assembly GCA_028564675.1. Taxonomy (NCBI): domain Eukaryota; kingdom Metazoa; phylum Nematoda; class Chromadorea; order Rhabditida; family Onchocercidae; genus Onchocerca; species Onchocerca lupi. The sequence continues at coordinate 56,328 of JAOVVO010000288.1, forward strand.
AATCCATCTAGTAATGTCTTTGGAGAAGGAGGGACTTCTTCATGCTGCAACAATTCGACACTTTTTTTTTAACGTTAATCGGAATACAATTACTACTTTCTTTACGCAAAAGAAAATGAATAACATGATCCCTTTCGTCCCTTTAGACATTTCAGTGTGCAAAAATTTCCGGACAAAAAAATTCGAAAATGTCAGAAAATTGCATTACATAGAATACAATCATATATCTTCTTCATTGTATCCGTCTCCTGATTTAATATCAGTCCTCAGTGTTATAATGCTTCCTTTACTTTTAGTTTAAAAACTTAGGATAAAAAAGAGCGAACTTCTATTATTTTAATTTCTTGTAATAGTTATTGAAAGGCAGAGAAATTGCTGAAACTCGCCAAACTTTTCCGGTAAGTAAAGTTAATTTATCTATACAGATAACTTATGACAGATTAAGTTAGTTATAAAATCCTGAAGAGTGTCATCTGCTGAACAAATATTTTTTAACTACAGGAAATACTAATGTAGTTGAACAAAAACAAGAGATAGAAAAATATGGATGAATTTTCTACAAAACCGCAAATCGAAAACTATCCCTTGCATTAATGCTTCCGACTTAAGTCAACTATTGATCAATGCTGGGTTCAGAATCTTTGGACGAAGATTAGAACTTACTATATTTGAACAATCGAAAAAAAAAAAAGGCATTCATCGGAATTTAAGGGCAAAAAGAAAGAAAAAATCGTAGGTATCGTTACACTAGGAAGCAGAAATCAGATGTTAATTTTTTGATGTCCTGATGATCATCTAAAGCTACAATTTTTTTTTTGCAGTGAGAAAATTATCTTACGACGGTTGTTTCTACATGAGAAAATATTTGAGTACACATTTAATTCATCATATAATAAACAATACTTCAAATATCCCATTATAGGTAACACAATACAAATGAAATTGCCATTTATGTTTACAATACAAATTAACCTTGGTTGGTTTGTAGGGAATAGCTGGAGGTGGAAGTTCGTTCTCCTCACATTCCGTCACTTGACCATCATCCATAGCTTTAATCGCTTCATCAAATTGCTTCGCAACCACATAATATTCATAAGCATCTTTTTTGCCACCTACTGTAATGGCAAACTTTATAAATCTCAAAATGGACAAGTTCGTTATTCAGAAAATGTTCGAAAACATAAAAAGCGAAGTCTCTCAAAAATGAACTAACATGCACTAGCTGTTTTAGCATTCTTGATATAGGATTCCCGACGACTAATTAATTCTGCTCTTAGCTGTTCCCCTTTTAGCAAGTTCTTGACTGTTTTTTGATATGTCTTAGATAGCTCATTGACTCCTTCCGCAGCAACCTGTTTAACTTCAGCTGGCAATGTAGATACCTTCAAAAACAGAAATATTATCTGGAAAATCTCCAAGTCCTGCATTTCAAATTGAATTTTACCAACCAAATTACTCGAGTGTGATTATACTTGTTAGAAATGATAGGTAAATGCAAAATGCATTGCACCATAGGTAGAGAATGATTTTCAGTCAATTCGAAGATCTTTTTATGAGTTATTGCAATTGATACTGCGCGCCACGGACAAGGAAAAATAGCTTTAGGATCTCAACCAGTTGCAGCTATCTAGTTGTTATTATTTTCGAACTTCATTACGTAATGAAACAAAGTTTCGAAAATTTCTTAAGAATGGAAAATCACCTTCGGTTCGGAAATGACTGAAGTGTCAGCTTTCATTGCATGTAGTTCAACAGAACGAATTGCTCTGATTGAAACCGGAATGTCATCCTCATCTATTATTTTTCCCGTTTGCACCTTCCCTATCAAATCTTCGATCTTGCTGAATCCTCTATGGTATCTAAGTGAAGAAGCAATATTACTATGAAATGTTTCAGAACCTTCAAAATTCATAATTCACAGGCAGCTTACAACAATGAAGTAACAATCTCCTCATCCTTATAAGAAAAAACCTCATACTTCGTTAAATATAGGAGCAGTCTTGAGGACAATGACAGAAAATGCTATTGCTGATTGATGAACATTTTAAAAAGAATAAACAAATTAATATAGCTATACCTTTTGATACGCAATACATCACTTCTCTCCTTTGCAACTTGCAGCGCTGAAGTATATTCCTCCTTAAGTTCTTGTAACTTACGAAGTAATGTCATATCAACAGCAGAGTCACATGAAAAATTTGAAGAAATAGGGGGTTTAGTAGAAATGGATGATCCAACTTCACAAGAAGTTCCACTTTCCTGCCCAACCAAATCACACAGTTCTGCCTTAAATCACTTGAAACATTGCTGAATAATTTGAAATTTTAAATTTGACTATGATGAAAGATGAATATTCAAAGTGAGTAAAGACCCGAAATCAGATGATATTAAAATGAGACAAAAGCATCTCCAAAAGAATGTTCTTAATTGCTGTGAACTGCCAATGATCACAAAATTTCTGATATATACCAAAAGTTCAGGATCGTTAACATTCTCCTCATTATCACTGCCCAAATCTTCATCTGATACATCTGATATACTTGAAATGCCATATGAGTTACTCATTCGCTGTGAAGCTTGTGCAGTTGATTCATGACGATCTAAGATTATGCACTGCATTCACTATGTATAATGAATCTGTTCATAGAAATTGCATGTTTCTGCACCACCACCTCTTCATCTGATTCTTTTGAAACATTAAAAGCAGAAGCGCGGAAATGCTTCTTCCAATACAGTATCAGTATGCCAACTTTTATAGTAATGAATAATTAAACTTTGTTCTATTCTGATAGCCCTTCTCTGCTGTCCTCTACTTCGGTTCACATAATAAATTAATTGAATGAACATGATACGTTTCATGAACTCATATAAAACTTTCATAAATTATTGAAAGAATCTCAATAAAACCTAAGGTATGTTGAACTGTGCTGCTCTCAAGCGTTTTACTCGCACAGTTAGCAGGCATATGTCCAGCAGCTCGTTCTTCTGCCTCTAAAGCTAACAATTCGGCCATTAGCTCTTCATCGTTCTCCACATCCCCATACATGGCTTTTTCCATCAGTTGGAAATCCATTTTACTTGTAGAACTAACGGCGGTAATAAGCCTGAAAATTATTTATTTCTTTCAAAAATTAATTTAATCTAAAAAGAGCGAGTACGTAATCTTATACTTGCTGAATCTGCAGGATCGTCCAAGTCATTTAGCACATCTACATGTGCAATTTAGAAAAAAGACTCTTAACATAGTTGTCATTTCCAAATTCTTAATGTGATAAGTAGTCCCCAATCATTCTCAAAATCGTAACATCGCTGTTGCCTGACGACCCGTCTACACCTCCCATATCCTTTCCCCGCAGATCGAATATCTCAACGTCGAATTAACTGTGTCAATATGCAATTTTTCAATCTCGCCTTCATTATTTTTGATTGTCGTGAAGGTAATAAGTTGGGAAGCTACAGAAAGTTTCAAGAAGTGATATCTGCGGAGAGATTGTTGGAAAGTGACAATTGGGAGACAGTAGAGACAGAATTAATACACTCCACACTTTCATCTTATTTGCGCAACAAAAAAGCTTATCAATTGAGACTGGAAAATTCGTCAAAAAATCTTCCATGCATTCATTCATTGTCTCACAATCATCATCACTCATCAAAAGCATCCATTAATGGCGGTCATCGTCAAGAATAGTTTTCCAGAAGCTGGTTTAGGAATCAGGTCATCGTCAAGAATAGTTTTCCGGAAGCTGGTTCAGGAATCAGCTCTCAAAGCATCTCGTTTTTTTTCAATCCCGCAATATCTTGACTTATCAACATGTGTCATTATTCCATAGCTCGTTTGCAACCTCTGCAGTTATTTCCTAAATGCTATTATCCTGTCGCTAAGATTACCAAATCATGAAAAGGTGAAGATGCATGAAAACAATTTATTACTGAGTATACCGCTTTTCGTAAGTTACTTTTTTTTCTAATCCTGAGCAAAGTTGTTTGTATTTGAACTCTTGAAATCCTTGCTTAATGTTTCAGCCAAAGTTTCTGTATCAAATCACAGATCTAATTTGTTCTAAAACATTACACGATCTAATTGATCAATTATGGTAATTAATTGTCTTATTTAATATTAGGCTTGTTTATTTTATAGATCAATTAATGCTTATTGAGAAGTAAAGATAATAATATGAGTATATTTTAGTGTGCTATGATGAAATGAAAGAATTCTGTTCGTAGTGACGAGGACAGTTAAGAATGAGGAGGAAGAGAAGATCATTCCGTTCCGATAGATTCCATCGTCTGATCGATGGATCACGTCGGAAAGTGATTGCTCATGCAAAAATGACATATTTTACGAATGTATTCTAATTTAATTATTTAATACCAGCTAATTCTTGTACATGATCATTGCACAAGCACTTTTAAACAAATGCTATTTTGGTAAGCGTCCGGTTAATCTCCTTGAATGTCGGTCTTCGCTTGGGTTCTTCTATCCAACATTTCTTGATTAGTTCCATAATACCCGGCGGTACATCAAGAGGTATTTCCATTCGATACGTACTGCCATCAGTTAGTTTTTCTCGAACTTCTGCATTACTCATACCTAATAGTTAGAAAATTCAAAAATTTGAGTTTGAAAGTTTAGAGAAATTTAATATTAGTTTTGCAGAATATGGAAACTATCACGAGAAAGGGGTCAATTTTTGGCATGTTCGTGGTTATATAAAAGCGGAATTTTTTGGACAAAAAATAACAAAATTCTGCTTTCTACAGATTAGTTGAAATTCCTGACTTATTTTTATCAATTTTTTAGTTACAACTAGTAAGCTTCTGCTACTTCTTCCTGTCCCAATAAGTTCCCTTAGTTGTCTTCAGTTAATTAACTTATGAATGACCACTATATGGCTCGCTGCCATCGGTAAATATCTCGAACAACAGCACACCAAATGCCCAAACGTCACTTTTAGTGGTAAATTGCATCGATTTGATTGCTTCCGGTGAAAGCCATTTTGTCGGCAACTGTATTTCAGAATTGGTAACTTGTTGTTCATTCACCGATAATCCGAAATCACCTATTTTCAACTGAATGGAAAATAATCTGTTTAATTCAGCTCTGCAAGTTTGGCTATCAACATTAAGTCGAAGTGATGATACGAAAGAATTTCAAAAAGGAACTTAAGACTGCAGATAATGGATAGGAAAAGAGAAATTTTGGGAAATTTCTTTGTGAAGGAAATGAAAAATAAATGCAATCTAAAGTTAAATTCCCTCATTTGTCTTTCAGAGGAACACGAACCGTCAAATCTTGTTCCGTAAGAAGACAATTTCTAGCGGCTACATCTCGATGGATACATTGTTTCTCCTCCAGATATTTCAAACCAGCCGATGCTTCCTTACAAAAACGATATCTAGTTGCTATTCCAAGATGTGCTCCTTTTTTGCGTAAATACTAAAATTTCAAGAATTTTTTGAAATTATGAAGAATGGAACGATTTAAAAAGTATAATTCAATCTTCTTTATTCTTATTAGATCATTCTACTCGACTAACATTATCTCTGACATCTTTCCAACCAGTTAGATTATCAGAATTCAAAACATAAAATACTTCCGGAAACCTTTAATAGAGATCCACCACCGCAGAATTCGACTATTATCATCAGTGGCTCTTTTTGGCATGCGATACCGATAAACTGCACCAAATTTTCGTGCTTATAGTCCCTCATAATTTTGGCTTCCTGTAATAACATGAGATTCTACAAAAATTAGATCTTTAAGTCAGAATTTCCTTCATGAAGTTAAATTATCAATTGAAGTGTTTATTTCGCACTGACCCATCTTCCCCGAACTTTGTAGATGACTCAAGTTTTTTCTCAACCAATTTATGAAAATGAGTCATTAATGCAGATTCGTGAAATTTTTTTCCGAATTATGACAAGTTATCAATTTGTATTTCATGAGAAGTTTTTTCTCAAGTTTTTATTTGAAAATAGCAAGAAAGAATAGAGGCTATCTATCTTTTCTCGTAATTTTTTATGAATTCGAAGAGATAATGAAATTCTGGAAATTCTGAAAATTGGATTTTTCAAACATATTTTGATTATTCGACAGTATTTGTTAATTTGTAAAATTATCTTTCTTGCAAATATTTTTTGCCAATACATTACTCCGCCTTGAAAATTCTATAGACTCTCTCGTATGCGAAAGAAAGTAAACTTTAAGTTCGATTTCAAATTAATTTCGAAATTTTGAAACATATTTTGATTATTCGACAATTTTTGAAACTATGTAAAATTATCTTCCTTGCAAATAACTAACAAAATTCTAAATACACTGTTTAGTTTTTATTTTATTTTGTTTGTCTTAGTCATTAGTTAATTGAAAATTCATGAAATATGTGGAAAAGAAAATGTACCTGAAGAAATGAAGCTCGTTTAACTTTATCGCTAGTTTGTCCAACAAATGTTTTTACGGCAACTGTCAAATAAGTATGACCAACTTGCAGTACACCTTTAAAGACTCGACCAAATGCCCCTTGGCCAAGCTCATCTTGCAGACGCACTCGATCATGTGATATAACCCAAACCTAAAAGACATTCCTATAATTCCATTTCCAGTATTTCAAGTATTTATGAAAGTAATCGAATTTCTACCACAATGCTCTGAATCTTACACAATTTATCATCCATACGTTTCATTCCTTGTCAACTTTGAATACAAATAATTGTTTACAATTATAGAGTTTAGCTATATATACAGGGGCTATAAGGTTGAAGCATACAGTATTCGCATTTCTTTTCTGTTACGATTTCGGATTTCTAGTTAAATGGATACAAACAACTGACCGGATGAGGGATAGGTCGTTTTACAACAATTGGCAATACTTCATGAATCGATTTACGTGTACGAACATAGTGTGAGACCATTTCGGTAATTTTTTTGAAGCATTTCTGATTCACAAAATACAGATTCTTTTCAGTCAAGCCAATATTAAATGCCCATAAATCATGATTATAGCGTACAATCCATAAAATCGACTGTAATCCATTTGGTTCATTTGTTATTTTGAAACTTGAAAGAAAAATTTTTGATATCTTCAAATTAGCACCTCTTGTTCATCCTCTTCCGGAATACCAAGCAGAAAATCCCCATCTCTTACTAGCATTTTTCCCATGTCCACGCGACTAACAATACCATGATAATAGGTTTCTGACAAAAGATTATCATTGGCTTCTAATAATACTTTCCTGAAATTTTCTTTTAATTGCAAAATTAAACTTTTCACTATCAACTTTTTTAAGAAAAAATTTTTTTTCACCAATTACAGGTCACGAGATTTTCTAATAATTCAGCACGAGATATTTTTACCTCCTCAGTGCTCTTTGGATCTAAAATACTGTTCTTAAAAATTTTTCTTTTCTTGTCGTTCAAAGTTTAAAGTTTTTTAAAAGTTTATGTATAATAAATTCACTTTTGGAAAAAGACTAAACTATCAAATTAGAGAAGACAGTCAAAATTTTGGAGAAAAATACAAAAAGATTATTTTATTCTTGGACATATCAGAAAACTATTCTAAACTTTGTAGAACGAACCCCACAAAGGGTCCAACAGGCTTTTGTTTAATGAACGATTTCGTTGGACTGCGTGATTTTACCAATTCAATGCTCTTTAATATCTGCAATTGCCATAACTTCAAAACTTTATTTTTTGCCGTTACTTTCGAAGTTATGTGAAAGAAATATTTTTTAAGCAGAATATTCCAAGTTATTGACAGTTACTTGAATTCAAAAGAGATAGGATCCCGATCGCATGGAAAGTTTCATCAAGTGTTTGGCCAGAAAGTTCAAGGTTTTAATACAACAATGTCCTCTCAAAGGTAAAAAGACTATTTTTAAAATATGAACTGAATAAAATAAAATCATATCTCCGTTCGAAACTTTAAGCTAAAAGTTCTTACTAGCAGCCAGTCTTCATAGAAAAATATTAATAAGGAAGAGAAAAAAAGAAGAATTTTTTGGCATAATATGATTTTACGTTCTCATCTCAAAAATGCCGCAGATGAAGATTCTGGAAAAGATAAAAATTGGCACTTTCTGTTTATCTTCATTAGAATCATGGCTTTCAGTATAATTATAGCCCGATAGAAGTTCTTTTTTCTTTTCAAGAAATAAATATTACATGAAACATATTTGGTAAAAGCAGGAGAAGTTAGAAGTTACGAATCGATAAAACATTTCATTGATGAGAGGACACAACAATGCCGCCTTTCATTAAGCATCTAAAGAAGTAAAAATGGTTGCTTATGTGACAGAAACTGATCTTATACACATCAAAATTACCAATAAATTGAATAAATTATGCATGGAAAATCTCGTTTTGATGTCCTTATAAGCGAGAAGTATCTTATCACTTTGTTCCAGCTTTCTCTGTTTTCTATTCGGTCCGGTCAGAAATCAAACGATGATTTAAACTGTAAGTAATTCAACCTTCTTGTAAGAAGGTTTGTATATTTGTGTAAATTCTATATTCTTTATTCAATCCATTGCAGGTGTTAATCATTGATTTGTTTTCCATAGCGTGGAATTAATTAGTCAATTGAATAATTTCCGGAAAAACAAATCACTATTGTTGGCCTGATAAGGAAATATTAATCTTGGACCTAATATATTCGTTTGTATGTCAAATTATGATCCATACATAATTTACATCTGCCAAGTGTAAAAATTGCAGTTAACAATTTAAAATGATTGTACAGGAACAATGCTTGAAATTATCATAACGGAAATGGTTCAAGGCGGTATAAAAGGTTTCTTCTTTTCTTTAAAAATGCGACTGTTTCTTTATTTGAAATGATAATCGGTGGTTATTTGCTACTTATCGCCAAAAGTCGGCTACTGTATGTGGTCGGTTACTGTACATGTTAGATTTGTGTTTAGTGATCTCTAACAATTGAAACATTCTGTGATATGGATCAACAACTAGTACTAGTAATTAGTTGGTTGATAATCAGTATCGGCCATGAATCAAAAGTTTCGTTATGCTGCAGTTGAAAAGTTATCATTCAACGTAACAATGTGCTGTATAACAATTTGGTGATGATAAACAATGAGACTGATTCGATATGAATCAATAAACAATACATAACATTTACAGGATTTTCAAGATCAGTAATTTAGCAAAGGTCAAGCATTTCGTCATCATTAGTCCGTTCCTTCATGAGTTACTTGATAAAAGTCGACAATGATTATCATTTAGTTCTTTCAGCTATCCATGAATTGGATGATTTTAACACAAACAACAGCAATAAAATGCTTTTCGAATCAATTTGATCACATGCTGGAGGAAAACTGTGGACCAGCTGGATTCTGTTTCATCTTGAGAAGAGACCGTTCAATTAGAGGAAGCAATTTTACTTTACGGGGCTGTGACCATACCTTTCTCTGCGAAGTACTATCATTATCACTGAATCAAACAGTCCATAGACTTCCTTGTCCTTCCTAGATGGAAGAAGCAAAAAAAAAAAAACAGTCCAAATTGTAAATCATAAAAATTCAATCGCTCTAAAAATTTTCTCGCAAGAAAATTTTTGCAAATAAACAAGCTGCGACTATTATTAGTTCGTTGTAATTTAAAAAACGGTATTAATTGAATGCTTTCACTAGAAAGTGGAAAGTTTAGCACTTCAACCAAATAAAATCACTAATGAAAACTTGACGAATTGCAGCTGATCAGTGAAGAAGTTGGCGTTAAAAAAACCGTATATAACAATGAAATAATAAGGTATTGCATGGATAATGTGCATTACATAAACTTTTCCGGTTATTTTTGCTGCTGTAAAAATCACGATTGGTGTAATAAACATTCCAGAGGTATCATTAACATCAATCTTTTTTAGTGAAACTAAATTCTCAAAAGTTTATTCTGGGAAAATTCATTTCACTTTAACCTGATATGGTTGTTATTCATTTATATTGATGTCTGTTTCTTCTATAACATTCAGTCGGTCAAATCAGCTGTCAATAATAGTTGAATTGTACCGAATGTTTCAAACAACCATATCAACATTTCATAAAGTTGTGTGCCAACTTGCTAGAACCAAACAGTTTAAGGACTGAATAGTTACAATTTTTTGTGGATTAACTTTGCATTAAATGAAGAGGTTTGACAAAAAAAGGTGTGGCCCATATTCTGGACATTTTCAAACTCGAATTTAACCAATGAAATTATCAAATGACGAAATAACGAAATCCTCCCCTTAATTTATTATATGCCTTATTTCGCACATTTTTACTTGTTTAACAAAGTTCAGTAGATGTTATATGTGACAAAGCTTCTAACTGCAAACAGCACATTTCGCTGACTTCATCGTATCAACCAATAAATATGGTTAAATTATCATTTATCGTTTCAAATATTTTGTAGCAGAAGAAATATCGCAAGAACGCATTTTGGAGAATTTAATTCAAGGCACAACATCTAATGAAAAGTGGCGAAAATTACAGAAAATAGCTGAGGAACAAGAAATTAGAGTTACGAGATAATTATGTAATATTAGAGAGATATGAAATGTATTTGTTCAAAATTATATAAATTAAGAAAACAAAAACCTTTTTCAACAATTTTCCAATTAATTTTCTATGCATGATGATACCAAAAAAGAAACTATCAATTATAAGTTTACAAAAGATTGGAGCGACACTTATCGCACTAATTCATTCTTAATTAATTGCGTTTAGCTACTAAAGTAAATTATCGATTTTCTTCTTGCATCTTCGCAATCACTGTATCAAAATAAAAACAAATGGACGATGTGAACTGTGTGAAACACAATTTTTTAAAACGAATCGTATTTATCGAGTAATTATATTTGCAAATTTAAATTATCATTATTGAATTATCACTAATAGGCACAAAAGCCAAGCAGGATATTGGTCGATGCATTAAGAAAGAATGAAAAATGGGAAGACAAAGAAAAACGGAAAAACTCTTCATCTTTGGCTGCCATTTTCTTTACACAGATAGAAATAGTTGAGAGAGCAAAAATACTGGAAAATGAGCAAAAAAAAAGGCCAAGCTATGGAAATAGAATGTATGCATAGCGCTTATTCTGATTTTCGTTACCACTATTCAAACTTCTAAAGTGATGTAATTTTTACTCATTTATATCTCTCTTAGAAGGATTACGCATGTAAAGATGCTCTATATTTAAGAAAAAAAAAAAAAACGGATCAAACCACTAGCAAGTTACCATTTGTTTGCTCAATGCCAAGAAAGACTTTTGTGGTAGCGTACAAATATTCCTAACAGCAGTTAAAAATGCTTGAATTGAAAAGTGCTATGTAACGAATATGTGCAATGAAAACTTGCCGGTAATGGATTTTCGAAACCAGTCATTTCTGTGCCTAGCTGCGCCGTTTCTTTTCAAACAAATGCTTTCTAACTTTTTTCAAAGTAAGAAGAATTGTCCGTAACCAGCAGAATAAGCATTATGACAGCAAATTGCAACAGTGAGTAAAAACATATTTCATTCAAGAAAGTGAAAATTGAAATCTAAATTGAGAAGTAAGCGAAAGGGCACAACAACACAATCAAAGCAGACCGTCTATATAAAGGAATAACTTTACTGAAGAATGCAATGATCAATGGAATCACAGTGAAACAAATTAACAAAACAATAAAACAAACAGCATCGTGACCAGAATGAGTAGATGAGCGGTAGACCGATATATATATTATTATATATATGTGTATATAGCATGTTCAGATCATAATGCGATAATAAAATCTTTTCTTTATGAATAAGAGAAAACTCAATATTACAAAAAATCTGGAAAGTTAATGCAGCATATCTACAATGAAAAGAGTTGAATCTTTTGGAAGAAGCTTACGATGCCAGTTTTTATTCTATCTGTGTTTATTGGTGTCATTATTTTAATTCTATGTTAAAAAAGAGACATACTTCTCAACGTTATTTTGTTTGTTTTACAAACAATGTATCTTGAACATATTTTTACTGTAAAGAACGAGTTAAAGGAACAACATAGTATATTCCCTTAGTTTTCAATCGAGATAAAGTTAATAATTAAATTAATAATTAACAAAATATATAAAAACAACAGCATGCAACAGCAAACAACAATACCTAACAGAATCCCAAGAAATTGATAAAAGTATTTTGGTGGAAAAAAATCTTATTTCTTTTCCACTTTTTTTCTCATCAATTCATATATAGGTGATTTAAACTACTTCTTGAATTTATCATAAGTTCCAAAACACCATAAATTCGATATGAAATCGATAAAAGTAATCGATTTATCAAAATTGCGTCTCAAGGAATTTTCAAAAAGATATTTTGACACAATAAATCAGATCTCAGTTTCATAAAATCAGATATATACAATTTGCTACTGGTCGAAGGCGAAATAGAAGTGAAGAAAACGAAAAACAAAAACAGTTCCAAAAATTGAAACAAAAAAAAAAAACAAATGAACATCAGATCTTTATCAAAAGCTAGTTTGAACAAGCAGCTATCCCAGAACTGAATCTCAAACAGAAATAAGCACTTTTTATTTACTGTGAAATATAGTAATGAGTTACTCCATTTGCTCCTTCTACAGATGCAACTCTGAAAATTAGCAAATAAATGTTCGAAGAAAAAGTAGGTAATGCATATTAATTTCAATCAAATTAGAAATGAAAGAAAAATATGTAAAAAAGAAGCATATTTATAATACTGTTGATGTCCTAAAATGCCTTTTAATCCATCCTGTATGGGACGGCAACAGTCAGACAATGCGGGAGTACAGGAAACAAATACTTCAAAAACTAGAATAGTCAAGCGACTCAAACCATTGACAGGCTTGCCAGGAAATGATTGATAGATGGTATGATTATTGACATCGATATTTTTTATGCAAAAACAAATAACTGATGCTTGAATGCTGTTGAACAAATATCAAAAATACTTTGCGAAATAGCTGTACAAGTTTGTGATTATGGCAATAGAAATTTGTTACTGGATCACGTTGGTTAAATTTCGGAGAAAACAAAGCGTCTTAATTATTCAGGAATAGTAATATCATATAGATTATGAAAGTGATTCAGAATGTAAAAATTGGAAATAACTCGCTGAATAAGATTTGGACGATGAAAATAGTTCTAGTTTTTGAATATAAAAAATAAAAACCAACTTGGTGGTAATATTTTCGGATGGAGCATGTGCGAAATGAACAGCTACCGTATGGACAATTTCTTCACAACCAGCATCTATATGTTCACAATAATGTTTTGAGCTAGGAACATGAGATTGCAATGTTTGCATAAAGCCATCGGTTGTAAACGAAACAGATAGAGGATCTGAAACATGACCTAATGCATCCCGAGCATTCCTGTGTCCTTTGCCATCTGTATGAGAAGCAGTTTTTGATGATACTGTAATGGACGGCATCGTATTGGATTTAATGGAATCATCTCTTTGGGGTGATAAATTAGATGGATCTTGCAGAGCGGTTGAAAGGCACGAACGAAGCGAGCGCAAATGTCCCGGTTGTGAACATCTGAAATTAGAGAACTAGAAAAAAAATTAGATATAAACTCATTTATCGATAATCCATAATTTAATGCACAAACTAAATTGTATTCTCAGAAGGAACCCGGCTATAAAATTGCAACATCAAATTATCGAAAATATCAGAGCAAAATATCTTTCAAAAGCGCTTGCTTAACGGTTTTTTAAAAAATGCCTGAAAACTAGAAAGCAGAAGCAAAAACGAACCCGAACGAAGCCATCAACTGCTTTTGGTACTCAAAGCAATCGCTGCATAAGAAATTTGTTGACTGCGAGGCGCTCTGCAATTCTGATATTAATTGAAAGGGAATTTCATAAAAATTCAATTCCTACCAATAAATAAACCGAAGCTCATTTTTTTAGATTTATATTCGCGTAATTTTAATGCTATTCATCTTCTGTCTTCCATTTCCTGTAATATTGTCCCACTAGATTCAATAATAAAAAACAATCCTTTCCATAAACCTCCCCATACAAATTTGTCAAAACACTAAAAGACAACGTGAAGCAAAAAAGATATGTTTGCAAAATTCACATAATATGGCATACAAAACAGCTGATTAATACCAAGCGTGCAAATTATATTGAAACGGAGATAAACGAAATGGTAATCGAATTATGAATTTTTCCAGACAATGCGTTAGTTTCATATTGATATATTGCACAACCGTAAATGAGTCACAAAGATTTTTGATTAATCATAAATATCCAGACATATTCAACAATTTAAAATCTTTTATTTGGAATTATATAAGATACACATATACCTTCTGACACTGTTTATTGATACAAGTTACCAAAAGTGATGAAATACTGAAAGAATGCGATAATCTGGCACGCTGGCGAGAGATCGTTTCAGGAGCCTGTAAAAATTCGAAATGTAGTCTGCATTCATTCCTAATAGTTCATCGGAGTTCAACTTTTAAAAAGTTGAAATAAGAAAATATTGTCAAAGACCAGATGGGAGATTCTGTTCAATGCAAAAATGAAATAAGGTTTACATGTAAAAAAAATTAATCCCTATTCGTTCGATGATATAAAAAGAGAAAATAAAAATGTAGAAATTTGCGACTGTTATACATCTACATGTATCTTAGAAATACTAATATAACTAACATTTTTTGATTGTTCGAAACGTTCTCTCGCTAAACATAAATAATTATCCACCATATGCTCCATGTATTGATGAGCATGGGAATAAAGCCGTGCAGCTATAACAAGATTTGCACATCGCAAATCTAACACTGTGACCTGTTCTGTATTAATCAACTTCTGAAAAAAAAAAAATGTTTCCATTATTCGCACACTTTTATACATTAATGTATATGAAATCTCCTATGCTCCTCATTATGTATAGACATGGTGGAAAAATATACCTGAAAGAAAATTTTCTTTCAGGTAAAATATTAGTGTGCTTAGGTAGTTTGGTTTTTTATAGTTGTCTTGTTGTGTCTTTCAGGTATATTTTTCATGGATTTTAAGATTTGAAAATGAATAGAAAATGCAGGATTTTTATTAACTGAATTCCTAATACAAATGACTAAGATTCAAAAAATCTACAAAGTCAGACTTTTTAAATTTGTGCTGCAGATTTCTGTAATCCAAAAAGATCACACTGATGCAAGTTAATAAAACTGTATGATAGATTTTTTGAGCTATCCCAATATGAAATATTTTAAAACCTTTTTTTTGCGTCCTATTTTCAACCGCTTTTTGATTTGCTGCGCTATTTCACTCAGTAGCCTGGTGGAATGATCTTTAGTAACGAAAACATCACCACATGATAATGTCATCGACTTTCTTCCTTCCCCACCGCTTGCCAATCCGATTCCAGTTAAGTTATGTCGAAATGAATATCGACGAATCTAAATCGAATTTGTGAAATAAACAAAAAGAAATTCGAAATTTATACCCTCAACAAAAAAATTGATGTTTTTAACTATATCCAGTTAAAGTTTACCGGAATTTTAGCAATATCCATATATTCACAGATAAGTGAAAGTTTATCAGCTTCGGTCAGTTCGATTCGCGCTGCTATTTCGGCATCTTCTGAATCTTTCCACCTGAAATCCATAAATGTCATCACAATGACATAACTTAAAACTGAAGAAATTTCGACAAAAAAATGCAATAAAGTATAATTTAATCTAATAATGAGCGAAAAAAAAAACAAATAAACAAGCAAACCACGTGAAGTCTGGCCCTGGGTCGACGGAAAAATGCAAAGGAAGCAAATTGCGGTTCTTATCGGTAATTGGAATGATGGCTGAAAAAGCGGAAATTTATTATCCTTAACAGGTTACAACCAATTTCCTTGCTTAAAGTAAAATAAACGAAATCAGTGAAATAATTTGAATTCTCGTTGTCCCAGTCATGATGCTGCTGTAAAACTAAGAATAATTCTGTTTGATGTGTTAAATTTAATTCATAATAAAAATGGCAAAAAATTACACTGCAGAGAATTTGATGCTGTATGACGCATTGTGACTAGAGCTGAAAAATGAGCCGAATCATAACAAAGAACGAGTGGTGAACGATGACATTGATTCGAAGGACATTCCAGAGGTAAATAAATCCCGCCAAATGGAATGGGCGAAAGTTCTTCACCGACAGCATTGCGAAGCACTGTATCCGACACAACTGGAAATATTTCCATGCATAAAATTTAAAAAACGGAAAAACTTCGACAGGTCGAAATTTCAAGAAATTCAATGTAAAATTCTTGTAAATCAAGTGGAAAAATTTCGCTATTAAAAAAAGTGACAAAATTGTACCAACTATTGGACGTTTGAGAATATGAGCAAGTGCAAAAACATGAATGGATTCTAGACTTTCATAAACTTGTTCAGTGCTTTCACTTTTGTCAGGTGCATCATCTTCTCTGAAAGTTTATTTTTTATTTAAGAGATAAACACAAAATGAAATTTAAATTATTTATATATTTTTATGGATTCTATTCTCTAGTTTTTTTTCAAATATAGCTAGACGTTACGAAGTAGTTAAAGTTCTTGGAATTGCTGCGGCCATATGGAGAACATTATCCCATTCACGCTGCCATTCCTCATCCGTCAAAACAAGACCTGACTGCAAATTCGATTGACTTTCCGCCCAACGCCAACGTCGCCAAAGTATATGGCGTCTACTTCCTCTGGAAAAAAATTTCATTAATTTAAAACTGAATTTTAAACTTTAAATTTGAAACAAAGTTATATCTTCCAAGGTCTACGTAACGGCATTGAAGCCAGCAAAAATATCAGAAACCGAGCTGTTCAATACTTTTTGGCAAGACTCATATACAAATGCATCCAATATGTAATTTCTTAAAAAGCGTTGAACTGAATACCACTTAGTTTCAAAAATTCTCCCAGATAAATTGAAATAGCTTAAAAACGAACCGCGTCAACATTTCATACAAAATTTTCCGTAACATTAACTGTCTATCATGAATACCCCACATTCCAAGCGATGCTGCATGCAAAAGACAATTACCATCACCGGTGGTACTCAAAGGCCACATGCGTTGTCCACTTCCATTCCAACACCACCAATTCAAATGGCCTAGAAAGTTTTTTGAATAATGAATATCAAGAGCATATTTTCATCATACTTTTCGAAAAATAATTTCGGGATATTCGAAAAAATTTGAAAAATTTAGTAGAAACCAAAAAAAAAAAAAACAATTTTTATTTATACTCAATCAATATCTGAAAGCAAAATTCCTATTAACTATTTTTTGCAAAGCTAACCAGAATTTTCAAGTCGTTTAAGAGTCGATGTTTCAATCAAATCTTTTTCTAAATAACTTCTAAAATCAGCTGGCTGTTCAAACAAATTTGGTAGCACAAAGGCGTAAGATGGCCAACACAAGGTTTCCTCATATTCTCTGTTCTCCTCCACATCCGAATCATTTATTTTATCTGCAAATATTTCATACTGCTCATTACTGAAAATGATAATTTCGAATTCTGAAACTAAATTAGAAACGAAACCGTAATTCGAAATATCATCATATACCAGAAGAATTAGAAGCATAAATTTGCGGCACTGCGTCTTCCTTCTTTTTCCAGTCGTAATAATATTGCAGTGATTCGTAATCCCAGTGCTGTCCTAAAAAAAAAGTAAAACTGAAAAAATCTGAATTAAGGATATAAGGCATAGTGAGGAAGTTCAAAAATAAAACGCCCATAAAATAACAATGCTTGAGAGATTAATGAATAAGATTTCATAAATATTTACATGTCATATCAGATAAAATACTTTATTTCAGATATATATTTCTGCACTTACTTAGGAACTATATCAAAGTTATTAGTGATAGTTAGTTGCAGAAGTGGAGAGATAACAATGAGGAGATTAGGAATGAAAGGAAGGGAGAAAAGTTTACTTTATTGACTTGATATAGAGACAGAAAAGAAAAGAAATGGCCATCATATGAATGAAATTTCTTTACAAAATAACTGTGACAATACCATTACGAAAAGTAACTGCAGTGTTATGCGAAGTGCGTGTTTCGTCTATGAATGCCTCAATCAGGCCATTACGATTGTCCATCTCCTTTTCTCTCTATCTCTGTGTGTTATTCAGCTTCTCAAAGTTCTTTGCATCCTAAAAAGCGTTTCTTTGCCCCAGTAATTTCCATAGAAATAAAACTGAAACGGAAGTTATTGCATAGTATTGTAATTACCAAATAAAAAAAAAAAAAAAAAAAACAAATCGTGCTTAATATCTTAATTAAAATGTGAATGATAATGACTGAAATAGACTAATAAAGTGCCTATTACTCAAGTTGTAATTATCTAAGTTCCACATAATCATGCACTGCGTTCCAAATATGAATAATTTAAGAAATTCTCACTGAAGGACAAGCCAACACCTCCGTACTATACTCACACATACGCTTATCCTTACTAACCTTTCCAAAATCCGAAGCATCGCAACCTCTCTCGCAGGTCACACCAATTTGCGGCAATCTTATGAAACCATTAAATCTCTCAGTTTGTTTCCATATTATGTGAATTGTCGGGCCTCGGGTGGAATTAATTATAAGATTTTAGAAATAGTTTTGTAATTCTCTTGTGTAGCTGATGGGATCTTGGGCATGATTTGATAAATTAGAATCTCTTTCCTAACTTCTGAGAGCAGTTTTTGAATAGATTTAGGGAATTAAAATAAATAGCTCTAATGAATAAAAGTTATGCGACGAGTTATTTCGACAATAAACGATCTGTACTGTATTGTTAAACAACAATACAGAATATATCGTAATTATGAAATAATGTTTTTGAGAACAAAGTAATGGTTTAAATTATAAACTGGGTTTAATCAACTTCGAACATATAGTTGAAAGATTTTGAAATTTATACAAGAAAATCGATTTCGTGTACTGTAGGATACTTACTGATAAATGAGAACTGATACAGCAGAAATAGCTAAATTTCAGGATGGCTGAAAATAGCAGTCATCTCGCCAGTGATGCTGCTCTTCGGCCTTTGATTACTGGTTTATCACCCAAAGAAGGAGTTCCAGGAACACAAATTAAAATCCGTGGCGAAAATCTTGGGAAAAATCAGTCGGATCTGGTTGCTTTATCTATTTGTGGAACTGACTGCTTAATGTCAGCGAAATGGAAATCACCGTCTTTGATTATAGCACGTAATGATAATTCACGAATATCAATGTTAAGAATACTCATGAATTTTCGACTTTATTGATTGTCTGAAATAAAACTTTTAGTGACCATAAGTAATTTACCTTGAAACTTCTAGTTGCATTATGATTGACCAGTTTAAAGCATCTGATGTTGATTCCTAGCCTGAAATCTCATGATCCCCAGTCTCACAAAGTTTAAATCTTTTGAGCCTGGCTTGAAATCTCTAGTGACTCCATAGCGTGAAACCTTGAGTATTCTTAATAATGATTTAGCACAACTCTGATTTCTCAATATATGATGTAAAAGATATATTTTTCAGGTATTGGACAAGCAAAACGTGGTGTCGGAGAAGTAGTCCTTTTAACAAAATCAATGGGAAAAAGTACGTCAAATGTTACATTTCGTGTTTTCATCGTCCAGGTTGGTCCATTAGAAGAAAGTGCTGTTTGGGTGGATGAAACAAGGACGGTTCCTGGTCGTGAAGCTGTCCGTAATATTCCCGAAACAACAAATGCTTTAGATGCGTTAGGATTGAAGATTGAGTCGTAAGTTTGCGGTTCTGTCGAAGATAAGCTGTAATAAATATCGAAATCTTTCAACGAAATTTTTTGCAGTATACTATGCCATGTGAGAAGTTTATTGGCTTCATAATAATAGTTACTTTAAATTAGTGACTGTCGTTGCAATTAAAGTGTAAATGGCTTTTTTCTCTTACCTTTTTGCAGTTCTCAGCATTTTATCTCTATTTATGTGATCAGTGCAAGGAATCTTGTTCATGCAATGTTATTTTTTGTTTTCCCTTTGTTAACTCTACAGTTCTTTTTATTCTTCTTGGAGCTGAGGATTTCTCAAGTATGTTATGATCATTTTGAAAATGATGTATTTTTTGGAAAAATATTATTTTTCTTCAGGCATAAAAAAATGGATCAAACATCTCTGATGCAAATGTTTCCGGAAGGTTCAGGCAATCTTCGAATGGAAAATTTCAACCCAGCTTGGTACTTGATTGAAAATTATCGTGAGACAAAGTGGGTTTGAAAATTATTTGGATCTCGGAAATTGTTAAACTTCGTTGATTTAACGATTTGATTTAACTTTGATTTAACGTCAATATCTCAAATGGTCCTCTAGTACAAGTAGTTGTTTAGGGTTCCAGTCACTAAAGATAGTTGAACTAAATCTACTGCTTTGATGACTGGAATCCTAAACTTTATTAAAGAGTATGTATTGAATGTTTTACAAATTTAATGTCATCACTTGCACGAAATCTGTGTTTTTCTGTTTTGCAGACTTTCCGATCTCAGAAAAGGGTTGTTGCACTTAACACAAAACACTAAAGAAGGTGAAAAAAGCAGTTCCGATTTGCATCGTGCTAATCTTTATTCGCTGATTAATTGCGTTGATACACTGGCAACCCTTCATGACAAAATGCAGCTGGAGAAGAACATTTATGGTTGGCCGCTCACAAAAAATATTTCTGAGAAGGTTCTGAATATGTTATTTCCGATTTTATTGAATTACGAAATTCTTATGGCTTATAAGTTTCCAAATAATATTAAGTTTCAAATTTCAACTCATATGATCTTTTTTGCAGTTCTTTATTGCTGATAAGAATTTTTTCAAGAATAAATTTCAGCTCACTGAATCACACACAGCAGCAAATGCAGTATTCTATGAAGTTTTAACGCGAAAAGATCGAGCTGATGCCACAAGAAATGCCTTATCAGTGCTTACTCGTTTTCGATTCATTTTCTTCCTCTCCAGTGCTATCGATCAAAATTTAGCAAAGGTTCAGGCTTATGTTTCTTCTTTATGCTGCTTAAATTTTGACTCGAATTTCAAAAATTTTAAATTTGTAGCCTGCTAATATCTCTTCCAAGAAAGCGTAGAATTAAATTAAATTGTGAACGCTACATATCAAACTACTAAATAATTTGGCATCTTTTAAATAGAAGCAATGGAAACAACCATCTTGATTTTTGTGACATTAATTCCAGGGTGAATATTCAACTATTCTAAATGATTATACTCGTGCAAAGTCACTCTTCAAGGATACTGAAGTGTCGTTATTTAAGGAGGGTAAGTTTTTCTACATTGATAATTTACTTATTACAATTTTTTCTACCGATAGATTTTGTGCTGAATAACATAACTAGTTCAAGCGCAGTTTTCAGTGATGGCTGAATTGGATCAAAAAATGGAATTATTTAAGAAAAATATGAAGCAACGTTTGATCGATATGCCTACTTCATTTGAAGATCAAAGTAAACTAATCAAGTATCTGAAAGTATGGTTATTATTATTGTTATTTCTTTCCTCTTTTGCATACTTGTTGAAATTTGAAGTAGTTCTGTAAAGTTACCGCAACATTTAAAGAAAAGGAAGATTTGAAGAACTAAATCCAATGCAGGAAAAGCGAGGTATTTGTAACTGGTTATTTATTTTCATATTCTGTTCCTAACTGCATTTATAGGTCCTTGAACCGAATTCAGATCCAGCATGGGACTGCATTACGGCATATCACTGCTGGTTAGAAGATCTTTTGTGGCAAACACAAAAAAAGCATCTGAAGTTAGGTATCACTTGAAAATTAAGTTTTGATTTTTTTTTTTTGATTTGCCGTTTCTCTCGAAAAATATTTAATTTTACAGCACTTGATCAAGTCAGTAATAAGAAAGAGTCGCCGGATATATTCTCATGTAAGTAGTTTATCAGACTATTTCTTTTTGTTTGAACTTGTATTTTTGAAAATATGTGCCAGGAAGGCAAAAAAGCCAATTAAAGCAGATGTCGGGGAATCATACTTCCATAGCTGTGGGAGAAAATCATTGTCATCCGAGAGAGACAAGTCATCTATATTTTACTTCTTATTATTACCGACGAAAGAATTTTTCGAAACACTTAAAACTGCCGTGCCTTTTAACACTTTCATTAATTATTCATGCAAAGCGATTTATTTTTAATTCATATAGTCTATTCATTTATTTTTAATAATTAGCACTTAATTTGTCCGAATTTAAGCCGAATTTTACAAAGTTTGTGGATTGCTTTGAGAAAATTAAGATATTCTTGAATTGCAAGTCTGTCAAGAATAGTGCGGGCGGATTGTCTTTTCGTTCTGCATACCTCTCTCGTTCTGATGAAGGCTCTACTTGATGTGGCTAGTGTCGAAACCGAAATATTTTTAGAATAATCATTTTGATATTCTCAAGTCATTGTTATCACCCACACTTGTATTAAGTTGTTAATTATATTAATAAAAATTCATTATTTATATTAACTTTATGATCGTATTTCGGCTGATTTTGATTTTTATTATTTCTCATAAATTACTGCATTACAGTAGTTGAAGAAAACTCACATAATCTGTACGATTTTGTTCAAGAAATGGTAGATCTTATTACCGAAAAATTACAAACGTTCTGGAAACTTTCTCAAATATACTCCTCATCAGTTACAAATCTGACATCGGTGGATCGTTTATGTGATATTAATGTCAGTTTAAATTCTTTGAAAACAAGAGAAATGGCTTTTTCTATTTTTTTTTTTTTGATTTTTCAAATCTCGTAAGCTTTGTGATCTTTCTTATAATTTTTTTTTTGGAATAAATATCTCTTTCTAATAAGTGAAATTCAAACGTGTGTGCATTTCCTTGCGATTCCTAACATTTGAGCAGATTAAACGATTTATTTGTTTATTCTGTATTCGAGACTTCACTGCATTCTCTATTTGTCCAGGTTTCTGGATGAAATGCGATGAAGTTTGGAATACAAAATAAGAATAAATCGTTTAATCTGTAAAACTGCAAGGAATTATAATGAATTCTCATATGCGTCGTTTTAAGAAAATATTAGTTCCGATCATTATTGTTTTATTAATTCATCCATATTTTCAGCAAATGCTCATAAATACAATTAATGTTTCTTCATGGCTGATATTGAATGCATTAGTACCTGACGCCTTACCTGAATCAGTTTTACGGAAATACAGTGAACAGTTCGCGAAATGGCCATCCATCACTTCATCTCCTCTCACACATCAGTTATTTTCATCACTAAAAATTTTGAGATAAGTGAAAGACTTTTTCTTTTTTAATTTCAATAAATTGAGAAACTTCGAAATTCGACATGCTAACGTCTCTTTCTAATTTTTCCATCTAGCGGCAAATTAAAAATACTTGAGCAGATTTTCACAAATTTCTTGTTTATATATGTTATTGTAACTGTAATGATACGAACAATGTATATATGCTTCAAGAGCTCCAGATTAGTTACACTATATTTGCTTATATACAGAAAAAAAAAAGCCAAACTTCTAATATGATTTTACTCGATGAGATAATTCAAAATATGTAGGAATATCTGTGTGCAGAAGCAAATTTTGCCTAATTTAGATGATCACGTTAATGTGTCAGTTTATCTCGGTGACTCCAGCATTTTAAATGCGTAATTTATTAGGTAAGATCATTCACTTTTATCTATAGTTAATCTTTTTCAGATCATGCGTAAGTTTTATGCTCGATTGTAATTTCACTTCTGAGCAACTGCAGCCGCTGCTGGAACTCTGTGTTACTATTCGATTGAAATGCCTATCAAAAGTAATCGAGAGAGTTATTCAAGGTTAACGATCTTAAGGAACTTTCAACTAAATAGTTATCCTTACAAAATTAGTACCTATAATTCATCTTGCCGCGCCCGGGAACAGCCATAGTTTAAAATAGAAAATCGGCTTTTTCCTTAGTTTTTTTATCCTTTGCTAAGATTGTCTAGTCATCCAATTGTTAAGACCGTCTTTCTTGCTTCGATTTT
Organism: Onchocerca lupi; assembly: GCA_028564675.1. NCBI lineage: Eukaryota > Metazoa > Nematoda > Chromadorea > Rhabditida > Onchocercidae > Onchocerca > Onchocerca lupi. Next base: position 80,339 of record JAOVVO010000288.1, read on the forward strand.
CTGTTTCAAGTTATAGCTATTTTCTGGCGAGGCAAGATAAATTCGGAGGCACCAACTTTATGCAGGGATAACTTTCAATTTATTATGGTATAAAACTAAAGAAATAAAATGGAGCAAGAGGTTCTCGAGTAATTTCATAATAATTGCCCTGAGATGCCTTTGATTCACATTTGTATTTTATTACTTCATTACAGGAGTGATTAGCTTAGGGAATGGAGAAATCTGGAAACTAGAGCATGCGGGTTTATCGAAAACTATTTTACCAGATCTGTATGAAACTGAGGTAAGATTTATATTGGCTCTACTTAAAAATTCTGCTTCCAATTTTATGCTCTTAATTCAAAATACATAGAGATGGAAAACAATTATTCAGAAAGTTCATTCTTACCATTCGAAAAGCAGTTGAATCACTCTGGGATTAACTTTGAATAACTTATCAGTAACCCAAAAAAGCGGGAATATTTTACCTTTGAAAATGGTTTTGGATAATTAAGACTCATTGCAGATTCTTTAAATCGGACCAAAATTACCTCTGCTATTATTCTGTATTTGAAGATTTTTATAGTAACTTTTTTTGAGGTGAATAATAGTATGGGACAAATTCGACAAATACTATCATCTTCAAATTATTCGGATGAATTGGATTTGTTCAGTAGGGAACGGTTTCGCTCAATGTTGCTTGATTTGTTTACGATGATTCTCACATCAGTTCGTGATTGTATAGAGAATGCTTTACAACTGAGGTATATTAAATTTTAGAACAAAATATGTCTCAAAATTCGATAAATTTTGGTGAAATTTTAAAATAGAATAAAATAATTCACTTAAAAGTCTGTATATTTGACAGGAATTGGACCACATTTGTTTTGAAAGCTGCAGTATAACTTAATTAGTGGACCGTTTAGATTCAAAGCTGAGAAATTACTAGTTTTATCAGAAAGTGTGGAATATATTATTGACACTTGTGATGATGATTTGAAACGATTTCGATTTAGACAAGAAAAAAATTCCAGAAAATTTGATATAAATATAACTTTTTGTAGAGGTTGTACAAGACGTCCTTCAACTTTATTCAGTGACAGAACAGCTAGCTGCCGAAAGTTGCTTATTGCCATTTGTAACATTGAATATGTAGTAGAGAATTCTTTGCTCACAATTTGTCGTCGCTTAACTGAAAATGGTGTCAAATATGGCGATATCATATTCGAAGTGAGCTTTTATTATGATTTTTCATGCAAACATAGTAAAATTCAAGAAAGTAACTATCTGTTACTTGCTTCTTTCTTTGAAAAACTTAGATTGCTTCATTGTTTAAAAGCTTAGTTAAATTATATGTCATGTAATGTCATATCATTATCAAAATCCAAAAAAAAAAAAAAAAATAATATGAGAATGGAGGGATCTTCCTCAGATTGAAAGAATATAATTCCGATATTTTTCTCTCTTTTCCTCAAAGTTAAAATTTCAGAGAAACTTCTGGAAAGCAAAAAAGGAATGTGTTCATTTCAGAAAAGTAAAGGAGAGTTGTTGGTGTTTCGGCAAAACTTGATGAAATATTATTTGCAAATAAAATGTTCTACATTTAGTTCTATGTTTGGATCGGTCAATTATGAAGATTTACCGAACGAAGGTGACAGTCAGTTTTATTTTCTGTATGATTAATTAGTTTCTGAAATCTAAAAATGAACTTTTTATGAGCGAAAGATTATTGTGACAACATTTTGAATGAGCTCTTTTATCCGAATAGAATGTACGGAGGGAGTGGAACTTTATCTCTGGTTATGATTTTTTGCCATGCTTCATTCAGCAATTTACTGACATTTAAATAAACTAATTTATTGCCAAGCTGCTATTTGAAATATTTAAAGTTAACATTATGAAGGTAAAAATTTCATGGTTCTCATCTTTTTCAAATAATCTGGCACGATCCCTACTGTTTGCTACTGTTTCAGAGGCATCGGATTACATTAAAGAACTCATAATGTATCTAATATTCATTCAGTCAGAAATATGCTTACTTGCTCCACATCTCATGCGCGAGGTATTCTTTCAGTTTGTAAATGCTGACGTAAATTTATTACCAAAAACATATTATTATCTTTTTTGTTAATAATATGTTTTTAGTAATAAAAAAATTAAGAAATTTTTTAAAAAATTTGGAAGCCATTTAAAAATTTTGGTCTTTTATGATGGTCTTTGAGATCCTTGCTGGACTACAATTGTTCCACTAAAATTGTGCAAATCGGGATCGAATGATGGAACTGTTTTTTCGAAAATTGTTTTAGCTTTCGAATTTTTTAGATAGTCATCTAACGTGTGTGTCTTTTAAATTTCAGCGAAGAGAACACTATCCTCTTGATCTTAAATGATTCCGTGAGATGAATCTGGCCTGGTTTGTTACTCTCTAGTCATTGTTTTCATCACGGATCCCAACATTTTTTTTTTTTTTAATTTAATTTAGTTGCAGATTCTTAGTCTAATAATACAAAATGCATTCGATCAGCTAATCGATCGACTTGGTCATTTACAAAATATTTCGTTGGAACAAAACACACAAATTGTTACCGATGTTACAGCATTTGAAGAAAGTGTTCAAAATTTCTTGTCATTGAAAACAAGGTTTGGATTCTTTCGCCTGAAATTTTTTATCTTACATTTTTTCCTAAATATGTTATACAATAACTGATAATATTCTATCTTTAGGACTGTTGTAAACTCTTTCCGCGCTAAACTTCTCAACGGCTTGGATCAATCGTAAGCTTTATTTGCTTGAAATTCGTAAATCAATGGAAAATAGTTTTGCTTTGCAAACGGAATCGGTTACTTCTAACTTCTCCGACTTAATATTGTCCATCTGTTTGATGTATACTGCTTATTTATAAAAAAAAAAAGAAAAATCCCACCACTCTGAAAAGATGGCTTGAGGCTTAGTGGCAACTTCAAAACTGTCGTGATTTCTCATTTGATCATAGATGAAATATTCATTATGAATCTTTTTTTAGATCTATTCTCTTGGAAACACTGCATACACTTGACATGAATTTCAGGAATAAAATTCACTTTTTTAGGCTTTTTCAGCGAAGTCTCCGAAATTTTCGCGCTGCAATGCAAATGGCAATTGCAAGTTTGAACTGTGATCATACAGATGCGAATGATTCATCCGATATATAAATGTGAAAATAATGACGATGGTTGAAGAAAAACTGTATAATTCTGTTCAGTTTCTCATGTAAAATAATACGTTTCCTGTTAACATTACAAGGAGATGATCTTATTTAAAGAAGAGCTGATATTCTTAACTAGCTGGTATTCTAGATTATCAGTTAGCGAAGTTATGAAATTCAGCTTTTACTCGTATGTTGAGCGTGATTATTTTTGCAGTGTTGATTTCATTTCGAAACTGTATGACTATTTCTAAAACATTCCTACATAGTGGTCACATATTTCTTTTGTAATTATTTTCATTAATTATGTGTGGAGGTTATATCTTAGATTACATGTATAGAATGGAATGTAGAAATGTTTGCGTATAAAGTGATATATAAACAAGTTCAACAATAAGATGATTCGATAAAAAGATATTAAAAATTCTAGGATTGAGAAATTTTAATAATCTATATCAGACAACACGATTTAGGTTAATGCAAGAAGAGTCTAGCAGAACATCATTCATAGGGATCCAGAAAAGAGTTGTATTTTTGGCATTACAAGTTACCTTTCACAATCAAGTTTAGCAGAAATCCCTGCACTGCCACTAATTGCAAACGGATAGAACATAGGATGAAGAATGCAGAAATTTCCAGTAATATCTATTTGCTGAATATATTTCTCAGTTTAAACTGTAAATCTGATCATTTTGATGCAAGTTTGATTCTGGAGCCTTTCGGTTCAACTATTGTAACAAGCATCACGATTATTGCGTAGAATCCACTTTCCATAACATATCACAACCGGATCAAGGAAATATCCATTACTATTCTGTAGAATAAAAGGAGATGAACACTTGCGGCCAACAATTTAGCAGACCCTTCTTTTTTCCATTTACTTCAAATTTTGTTATTCTTGAACGATTCCGAAAAAAATCCTTAAATTCTTCAGCAACTTCTGTTGTAGTTGCATGAGGACCAGCTGTTCAGTTCGTTATTGTTAGCTTCCAATTATTCTCTTTACCTTCCGAACTCCAGTATTAACAAAACGATCACATGAAGCAATTCCCAAATCTATTATTGACGTTACGAATTGTCTCACGATACATTTGAATTCAAATAAAAAAATTGCTCGAATTTTTTTTCTAACACCATTTTTAAATTAAAATAAATATAAATTATGCAGCATGTAATAAGTCATTATAACAAAAATAAAAAGCAAGGAATGTGCATTAAAATGATATATATAGGTAAAATACATATACGAAATGATAACATGTTTATTTAAGAATATGTTGCAGGGTGGAATAAAAAAGTTGGGAACAAATATTACAGTTACTCACCGCAAAAGAATTCAGAAGGAATGCATTAAAATAAGATTTTGGCACAAATTTATTTTAATGCATTCCTCTTGAGTCCTTTTGCGGTGAAATCGTTGCAATTTTTTTATAATATTAAAAAGTCTCCACAATATTAATTTGTAGCCAATACAAGACATTATTTAATGTAACTTGAGGGAAATAATAGCACTGAGAAACGAAGATATTGTGATTTTATGCGACTGCAGATATGGAAGATCACAAAACATAAATTTTAGATCACATCCATTAACATACGAAACTGAAGACATTTGTCTACAAGAACATATGAAACTAAAGATATTTGTCTGCAAGAAGAATGTAAAAAAAAAAAAAAAAAAAAAAAAACAATTCTGAACTTGTGTATAAATAAAATCTTAAAAAGTCGAGTCATAAACAGGAAGAACAGAGAGCCGTCTGACCCCAGATAAAATCACGACAAGGGCAGATTCGTCGGATACTTGGAACAGTCGGAACAGATGCACAGCTATACAAATCTGGGTTTCCTTGCTTCGAGCACTCATGCGGCGCATATGGACTTGAAATACTTTTCATTACAGCACATAATCTACTCCTGAAAGTAAATAATTTGCAGTAATTACAATTCACAAAGATTTGGCAAAATAAAAACAGTGCAATTTACCAATGCATAATTAATGCTATAGATTTCATAATACCGACAATGAATTCACCCTACCCGAAGTCCATAAGAAATTTATCCATGATTGGGAAAATTCATTAAAAAATTCACACTTCATTCTTAGTAATAAGAATGGGTAGAAGGATAATCCAGTACAACTGTTACATCACTGATGAAAAGCAAAGGACATACTTATTTAAAAATTCAGGCATATTCAAACGACGGAAAAATGAACGCTCACACAGCAGATCTAAAAACAACCAATACAAAAACTAGAACTGTTAATTAATAGAAATATTTTTCATCAGAAATGTACAATGATTGATAAAACCCCATAAAATCTTGAACGAGTAAACAAAAATTTTTTTCCCAGTTAAGCTGCAAATGCTCTTCTCATTTCTACTTACTTTATTTAAAATGATACAGATTCGTTTCCACAAAATTCTGTCAACGATAAAATTCAATCAAAACTCTGTTAACGGTAAAACTAACTATGTTGGCGACATGCATCTTGACAAGACTGCATTGGAACTGCTTCAACGGCTAACATCGCCTGTCGAGGAGGAAAATGGGTGACATGACAAAAATTCTGCTTGGAGACAAGAATATTGACTCGTTGTAGCATTCCCAAGATTGTAAATTCGAAAGGAGTATATGGAGTAGGCTAGAAGTCAGGATGAATTATTTTACATATTATTTAATAGCTTTTGCTTCGACCAAATGATCTCAATTAAAAAATATAAAACAAGTGCATTTTATATAAAAAGAACTATTGACATATAAATATTTTTCTAAATATGTCATGAAGTGAAACGTGTGAAGAATAACTCGATTTTGCACGAGAAACATTTCCTAAAATTGTGGTTCAGAGATGTCGCATTACAATCTGGAATAGCACTATCATCCACGCAATTCTCTAGCTAAAGAAGATGAGTGATTGTAAACTTTAAGAAAAATAATTTAAATAACTTTGGCTCAAAGTCGTGAACTTATTATGAATCAATTTCTCGGGTAAATTCATAAAAACCTGATCTAAATACTAACTTTTGAAAGCAAAGCTTCACGTACTGCATCCTCCACTTGTGATGAATTATCAATGTCAATAGTTAATACATGAGGCCTACCAATAAAAAGCTCCGCATAAGGATTTTGACTCGTTAGCTGGAATTTCCAGAGTACTTGAATTTTATAAAATGAAACTGCAGAAAAAAAAAGCATCTAATTGTTGTCAATGATGTTTCCTGATATATTTGAAATTCGATATGCTCCGAACCTTTTTATGATGAGATTTTATATCGCAGAAAAATAATGCAAGTCATATAGGCTCAGCGTTGCCCTAATCAGGAGATGACTGCAGCTCAACAACTTCAGCACTACTACTCACAAATCCAATCAAATATACTAAATTATGAAAGTCCGAACAATTTTTTTTTTTAAATTTACTTCGCGTAAAGTTGGTTTGTCCTTGAAGAAATCAGACGTTTTTCGTGATTTTGGCGGATTAAATGAAGGGTTGATGAAAACAACACCACTTGCAATGGCTTCCAATGGCGCAGGGCCTTCAAACGGAAAACCAAGACCCAAGAATATCTTCACTTTTCTCATCAGGGCGTGTAATTCGGAACCTGTTAAAACTCCATGATTTATTATAAGACTGTCGAAATCTGGCAAATTATCGCTAACTGTTGCATGCACTTCTGTAAATTTTCGTACTGTTTCTATGAGTCGTTTCGCATTTTTCCACATATAGCCTGCTTTACCATAAACCTATAAATTAGAATTTTTACAAGCAATCAGATATTACAACACTTCAAATCAGCATTCTCTCGATTTAAATCTAGAATGATACGCTTTAAGAGTTAAATTCATCACAAAAGGAACGAGGCCTATAATATCCAAACAGAGGGGCACGATGTCATCAACGCCAACTGTTAAGAGGCAAATTGAAATCCTGCCCTTAAATAATCGGACTTTATTCAAGATAAAGGATTCGAATTTATCCAAGCTTTCTACATCGCATCTAATATCCAAAATATCATTTTGAACTAGATATTTATTGATAAAATTATATGAAATGCTTACCAATGTAACATTATCTCTCCTGATATCTTGGTTAACTGCATGCATTTCCACTGCAAATCCAAGAAATGTATTATCATCTGTATGAGGAAACATCGTCATAAATTGCTGCAAATCCAACTGATGGTTACCCCACGGATTTTTCCCTGATCCACCTAATGAATTTTTATGAGTAGTAAAGTAATTTTGAGAATTGAATTCTGCATGTGTGCCAAATGAATCTAGAACTCGTATTGTACATCTGAAATAAGTAACTTAACTTGATCGCTAATTAAATGAATTCTTTCTCTGCTCTATCATTTTCCCGACGTAAAAAAGGATAGATTTGCATAGCACCAATTGAAAAAGAAGGAAATATCTGAAAAATAATTTAAATAATTCGAATCTCTGATAAGAGAATAAGGTCTATAAAACAGCAATATGTTAAATCTAAATCTGGAAATGTAAAACAATTCTCAAGTAAATAGTAAGCCTATTTTTTCAATTTAATTTATCGACTTACTTTATTTTATTAAACAAGTCATTCATTTTTCCACGGAGATATCTCAGACCAACAATATCAGTGAAAACGAGATTAATTACTTCCCCATTTTGTGTTGGACAAGGAAATTTGTAATCGATTTTTCTTACATTTCTAAAAAATTAAGCACATTTAAAAAAAACCAATTTAAAAAGTAAGCAAGGAGAAGGAATTTCTCTCTCTGATAAGACAGCATATAAGGAAACCATTTTAGCGAAACAGACAAAAGGACAGATTAACCTAGGCATAGTATCTCAGTAGCTTTCAATATGATAAAGATAAAGAAATATTCTTGTTCTTGTTAAAGAAATATTCCATTTCATTATTAAAAAGATTTCAAAAAACAATTTGGAATCACAAAGAAAGCTTAAAAAGAATACTTCAGAATAAGATTATCATGCCATTATCACTACCAGGTATGTTTGATGAAAGTTATGTTTTACATTATTTACTATTAGTTTATTAAATATTTTTATGATCGCTACTAGTTCTTTAAATATATCACTGACTAATCCGAAGCAAACATAATTATTGATTACAAGACTACTTCTTCTTCATCTTGATATTTACTAAAATTTGAAACTGAAATTCTCAGTGGACACAACTACTTATTAAAATCTAAAACAGAAGTTCTCAGTGGATACAACTATCTCCGACAAGTAATTTTGAATTTGATTTTCTGATTTTATCGGAAAGAATATTTACTTTATATAAAAGCTTTTTCTTATCTATTTCGTCTTTTTCTATTATTTAAGTATGTGCAAAGAGAATACTTTTTCAGTGTTCTAACTTCAGTAGAAATCATGAGATTATGGCCCAAAAGATAAAGTGCTGCAATCAAATCGGACCACTGCACAAGTTCTCCAAGTGGCCCACCAGTGGATGATAGCTCACCGAATTTGAAACCAGCTTCTCTACTCAGGAAACCCATATGTATTATTATCTACAATTAGTATCTATGTCCAAATAAATGAAGATAATTTCAAAAGAAAAAAAGTCAAAAGTTTAAAATTGAAATCTGCTTGCGTACGTTGAATTTTCGTCTTGATGATACGGTTTTTGGCCATTTGATCATCAATTCATCGTAAGCAATTAACCATTTGGGCCATAAAAGAGTAATTCGGGTCCTTATAAATTTATAATTCAGTTCATTATCAGACATAAGTTTAAAAAGACCTGACAGATCCCGTTCTACCTGAAAGTGATCTTTAGAAAAATTTAGTATATTATGCTAAATGATAGTTAAAATTTTCAATAAAATCTGTCAAATTTATTGACTGCTAAATTCATTTTAAATTTATTTTCTGAAATTCAAAATATCTCATGAAATCCCACTCAATATTCCATATTAATGTCTAGTCTGGAAGCTTCAGAAAGAAGATACTATCGCAGGTACACTAAATAAAGAGAGAGGTCTAAACTACCAACAAACTAAACAGCAATTGACTAAAGATAACGATTTAAAGTGAGCAGCGCTAATGCTTTTGCTGCGAAGATATCACCAACATGAAGCTGCGCGCTGAACGATCGAAAAAGATTCTGATCAACTTGGGATTTCGTAATAAACTTAATTAATAATTACTTCTTTAAAATTAGTCATTAACCAAACATGAGAGGTAATTCCAAAAATAGCGCAAATCAATTACCGATAATGCTTCATTTTCAAATAAAACTGCATTATCATCTTTGATGGTCTTTCGCCACGGCAAAATCGGGCAATGCTTTTCGATTTCGGAAAGATAAATTCTAAACGAGCAGAACGTTCCATTTACGCCGTAAAATGCATAACATTCATGTGTTTGCCATCCTTCCTCCATCCACTGCATTTTTTCGCGGCAGCTGGGATATTCGATAGCATCCTCTTCTGATATAACACATTCTTGTTGTTCTAGAGCTGTAATTAATTGTTATTACAATAAGAGTCTCCATCAATAATTCTAGAGTATAGTTTTCGATACTTTCTCCGAAGACATGAATTATCTTACTATTTTAAAGAAGACAGCACTCTGCTGCTGTGTCCCAAATAACATGGGCAAAAAATTATTAAGGAATAATAGTTTTTAAAAAGAATTACTTTTCTTTCGAGCTGATACTATATGTCCATGCTTTTCGACATTCTCATAATAAAACTCATCTTCATCCTGAAATGATTATAAATCCATATAAGTGAAAAATTTTGACTATTTTCTTCATTACGAAGAGAAGTGATCTCTCTGCTTGAAACCATGCCTTCATGTGATATAAAAACACAACATCGTGATAGGATAAAGGACAAGAAAATTTGAATTATCTGACACCTGCTGAGGCAGCTATTCAAGCTAACCATCCCATCTTTCATCAAGTGCTATCAATTCATATAAAAAACTACATTCGAAAGTCAGCAGCAAATTTAATAAAGAATTATCATGCAAAAAAAGGTTTTGAAAACTGCAATTGGATCCAACACCTTAAAAAATTAAATTTATTCATAAATAAAACTTTTTGCGTAAAAATTCCCAGAATGTTTCATCTGATTAAAGTCTTTCAATTATGTTCATCCTATTTTTTGATAGTAATTAGATTTTCATTCTATGAGTTAATGAATCTTTGAGAAAAAACACACGTCACTTATGATAATCAAGGTGATACATTACGACAGAAAATTTGATCTTAAAATTAAGTACAATTTGTCATATCATGTTGATAAAAACTGATAAGACGATCATGGTTCACTTGAACTAATAATCAATTTGGAAATCGCTGTGTCACTTCTGCAATCACTTATTTCATTTTGTTCCTTTATGTCTAACAACAGTAAGTGATCTGAAATTATCACTAATGAATTATTACATTTTCCAGGCATGAGAAAATTTCCGCTCATTGTGATCGACATGTTAGTAAATAGACAGAGCTCTAATTTCCATATAAAATGCACAAAATGGCCAGAATGTAAATATTAGCTTCATTAATATTCAGGCCAGGTAAGGAACCTAGCAGAGAGAAACTACGAAAAAGAAACTCTGACGAACTCAACGCTTGTTTTAATTGGTAAAACAACAGAACAAACAATACCATTAAACCATCGCGCATCACTAACAGTAATATTCCGATGAATAGATTGGCAAGCATAAAAACAGAACAAAGGAGAAGAGCACAATTTGAGCAAACATGCTTGGCTCGTCTCATTAGCCATCGGGCGCAACAGTACATAACTTTCTCCCCACAGGTAGCCTGAAAATAATAGTAATCAAGCCAAACCAAGATAATGTGCTTATGCAAAGGATGTGCATATGCTGATTAACTGGTACACTGATTAGAATGCTTTGCATGAGCAAATTATACAAGAAAATGTGAATTCAAGGAAAAAGAAATTTCAAAACCCAAAATAAAAAAATTAGATGTCAGGAGAAAAACTTTGATTTATCGATCTGGAAATTTAACCTTCATTTCAAGTGGGATTTCTGAATTTCGGAGGATATTGTGAAGACTTGACTGACAAGAAATCCTTATCAATCGGTAAGAGATAAGAATATCATAGCCAGACGCTATTTCTGATTCATTCCTTTGCACCGCTGAAGGCGATTTTAGCCAGCACTCTACTCAACATTGTTAACAATGATACCAGTTGAGGATTCTGGCCAGATTGCATCGCGTCCCTAATCGTGCAATATAACACCATAAACGGCTTCGTTAAGAAAATTTGAATCATTTTCAGCGTTCATGTCTTGAGATACGTGAAGGTGGATAGAGTTCGTGTAAATGGGACACGGAGGAAGGGGGTTGACACGTCCGTCCTCTTAAATATTCAAACAGTATGGCCATCTGCACTTATTTCACGATTATTTTGCCGAGAAGCCGAAAGAATTGAATGGAATTGATTTTCTGGGCAAAACAGATACTGGCGGAACAACAGAAGATAGAATAATCACTGATGGCATAGAATGAACATTTAGAGAACAGAAAAGGACAGAATAGACAGATACTTGTTAAATGTTCATTTGTTGAAGCAAATAGTATGGAATAGTTGTTTGCGATATTGATTCTTTAGTACTTACTGATACTTTGTTGGTACTCATCGATACTCGCTAATAGTCATTTTCGAGGATTGTATGTGTAGAGTGATCGAGAGATTGATGAGGATCAGAGAGCATGGATGAGAGCGATAAAGTGGAGATGTTTGTTACATTATATTATCCAATAATTAAGCTAATTAGAGGTGAATTACTTGAATGTAGCAAGCAGCGTCCCTCTACGCATATTCTGTTAATAATCTGAAAACTAGGAGGGATTATATTTTATTGAATGGATGGAGCTTAAATTTTTCATTTCTACAGGATGGATTGATATCTTGAAAAAGATCAGCTGATATGAGGCATTATATTGCTAGCTTCAGTCCAAGCGTTAGTCATCAAGAGCATTGATAATGGCAAATAATGAAAAGTTGCGAAGTTATGCTGTCAGTCAAATTGTGTTGTCATTTATTTATTGTTATCGATTAAATTATCAATTATGTGGTAAATCGTGATTAAGGTATCAAATATAATAATTGAATAAAAGGTCGCATTTATGTTTTTATCATGTATCAACGGTTGAATAATCCATTTGTGAGTGTAAGCTGGCTGATATTCATCATTCTGAAATTTTATAAAAAGTATGACCATTTCAGTGCAGTGATTGTCTTCATTGTTTAATCTATCGTTTATTACCATAAAAAAGAAAGAAATGTGGAAGTCCAGATTTTTATGAATTATCATCAGTTTCCTTGAAATTCTTGTGCAACAGTGTTTTGCTATTTACTGTAACGTATTTCTTGCCTCAAATTTTACTATCCAAATAAAGTTTATCCTGCAACAATTTTCAGGCTTCTTCGAGTCGAATGCCAAGAAATGCTGACCATGCGGAAATGAATTCGAGTCTTGCAAGTAATGTGGATCAAAAAGCAGAGCATTTAAGTAGCTTCCTAAAATATATCATCAATAATGGCTCATCAATGCAACCGGACGAAATTATCCTGTCAATTCATGTTATTGGTACAAGTTTGGATAAATGTAAGTATTTCTTGCAAATATACAATGGACAGATCTTTTTCCATAATTTTTTAGAAATCGATAGACAATAATATATATTGCATATGTAATATTATATCTTTTTTAGTATCCAATAATGATGTACTGTTTGCTAGTGAAGCATATCGTGTGTTGATTAAGCATTTTACGAAACATCTGGATGAGGGACATGTCAAAACGATTCATTTAGTGGATATTATACGTTGTTTATTGACTGGAACGGCGTTACCCACTGAATATCACAATTTCTTGTGCTCACAGGAGTGTAATCAAAAGAAGCATGACATAGTTGAAGCTACTCAGCCTTGTATACAGTTAAATATTTCTTCTGTAAGTATTATTCTTCTAACGTGAACTTAAAAAAGCTGTGAATCACTTATCATTTTCAATATATTCCATAATAAAGCAAATACTGCACTTTTCAAAATAGGTATTCTGTCCATAATCTTTATATATATATATAAAGATTATGGACTATTTTAACCATATATCTCTATCCAATTACTTATAGATGGAGGCAGTTGGATAAAAATAAATTGTCTTCTGCTCTAAATTAAAAGGAAAATAAAATGTATTTATTTAGTTCAAGTATGCCATACGCTATTTATATATGATTGCTTGTAAATGAGGTAGCAAATTGAATTATTACACAAATTATTAAATTAGATGATTAGATTACTGCTTATTGCAAATATGAACTTTTGCCAATCAAAATTTTCATCGTTTACTATTTGTAATGGATATTTGTCATTTTTTGAGTAACCATCATTAGAAAAAAAACTGTTATTTCAATCTAGTGCATTTTGCATATATGATTTCATGTATTTCAAACAAGACTATATACAAATCTTGTTTCATTTCTGGTTGATAAAATGAAATATTTTTAGCCGATTATTTATATAGAAAATAAGTAAATTTTAGAAGGAAATATTAGCAATAAACGGGCTATTGTTATTTTCATCTTTCCCTATCGAAAAAATGATTTCCGCTTTAATACCTGCAAAATTGCTTGATCCATTTCGAAATGCCGTCGCTCAACGATCATTTTCCGCGTGTTCTAAAATTGATCAAAGGTTGGTAATATTTTAATTCTACCAATTTAGACTTTGATAGATTCTTTTTCTTATTAATGGTTGTAGGTTGGTTTTGGTGTCACCCAACTCCATTGTACTAGTATGAAATTTTTCGTTTATTCCATTTACTGTCTGTCATTCGGTTTAGGTTGTGTGGCTTCAAACTCAAAACGCGAGTGCTTTTTTAATTTGCTAAGTTTCAGCGTTTTATGCGTCTTCATTCACTCTGTTCATATTCCTTTTATATTATATGAAAAAATTTTAATATCAGTTTTAGAGATATATCAATTTTACAAAATGGAATTATTGATATCGACAAATTGTTATGTATCGATTTTGGTATGGTAACTGAAACCGTAATGGAATATATCAGTAGTATTTCGAATGCCCTATTTTTGATGACTAGTTCATTAGCTTGTAATTGTACTGTTAAAGAAATGCAAACGGATGTAGGAAATGCGTGTTATGCAGCAGTAATTAATGTACATAAGCGTGTCACTGAACTTGCAATAGGAACTTTGTGCGCCAGAAATCATGTAACGAATTCCGCTGAAGTTCTTGTCTTCTGCATTGATGAGGTGACTTTTACTGAAATGATATATTAGTGGAAAAAGTCATTTGCAATAGTAGTTACAAATTCTTTATTAAAACGTTAGAGCAGTATATATATATATA